>BDSI01000003.1:2336106-2477606 GCA_003117195.1 Eudorina sp. 2006-703-Eu-15 | reverse complement strand
GACGGTTCCACAGCCTGGCGGGGGGGCACAGAGAGACCGTACTGCTTGCGAATTGACGCAGGCGGGCCGCCATCATGTAAAGGTGTCGGGGGAATTAATTCGCAAGCAGCGGGAAGGCTGTGCGGCGGCCATATGGGGGTGCACTTCGTCGCCTGCTGTTGCTGGCCGTCACCACCCCGCCACGGTTCCACAGCCTGGCGGGGGGGGGGGGGGGCACAGAGAGACCGTACTGCTTGCGAATTGACGCAGGCGGGGCCGCCATCATGTAAAGGTGTCGGGGAATTAATTCGCAGCAGCGGGAAGGCTGTGCGGCGGCCATATGGGGGTGCTTCGTCGCCTGCTGTGCTGGGCCGTCACACCCCCGCACGTACGGTTCCACAGCCTGGCGGGGGGGGACACAGAGAGACCGTACTGCTTGCGAATTGACGCAGGCGGGGCCGCCATCATGTAAAGGTGTCGTTGGGAATTAATTCGCAGCAGCGGGAAGGCTGTGCGGCGGCCATATGGGGGTGCACTTCGTCGCCTGCTGTTGCTGGCCGTCACCACCCCCGCCACGGTTCCACAGCCTGGCGGGGGGGCACAGAGAGACCGTACTGCTTGCGAATTGACGCAGACGGGGCCGCCATCATGTAAAGGTGTCGGGGAATTAATTCGCAAGCAGCGGGAAGGCTGTGCGGCGGCCATATGGGGGTGCGCTTCGTCGCCTGCTGTTGCTCTGTCACCACCCCGCCACGGTTCCACAGCCTGGCGGGGGGGGCACAGAGAGACCGTACTGCTTGCGAATTGACGCAGGCGGGGCCGCCATCATGTAAAGGTGTCGGGGGAATTAATTCGCAGCAGCGGGAAGGCTGTGCGGCGGCCATATATGGGTGCACTTCGTCGCCTGCTGTTGCTGGGCCGTCACCACCCCCGCCACGGTTCCACAGCCTGGCGGGGGGGGCACAGAGAGACGTACTGCTTGCGAATTGACGCAGACGGGCCGCCATCATGTAAAGGTGTCGTTGGGAATTAATTCGCAAGCAGCGGGAAGGCTGTGCGGCGCCATATGGGGGTGCACTTCGTCGCCTGCTGTTGCTGGGCATCACCCCGCCACACGGTTCCACAGCCTGGCGGGGGGGGCACAGAGAGACCGTACTGCTTGCGAATTGACGCAGGCGGGGCCGCCATCATGTAAAGGTGTCGGGGGAATTAATTCGCAAGCAGCGGGAAGGCTGTGCGGCGGCCATATGGGGTGCGCTTCGTCGCCTGCTGTTGCTGGGCCGTCACCACCCCGCCACGGTTCCACAGCCTGCGGGGGGGGGGGCACAGAGAGACCGTACTGCTTGCGAATTGACGCAGACGGGGCCGCCATCATGTAAAGGTGTCGTTGGGAATTAATTCGCAAGCAGCGGGAAGGCTGTGCGGCGGCCATATGGGGTGCACTTCGTCGCCTGCTGTTGCTGGGCCGTCACCACCTCCGCCACGGTTTCCACAGCCTGGCGGGGGGGCACAGAGAGACCGTACTGCTTGCGAATTGACGCAGGCGAGGCCGCCATCATGTAAAGGTGTCGGGGGAATTAATTCGCAGCAGCGGGAAGGCTGTGCGGCGGCCATATGGGGGTGCACTTCGTCGCCTGCTGTTGCTGGCCGTCACCATCCCCGCCACGGTTCCACAGCCTGGCGGGGGGGGGGGGGGCACAGAGAGACCGTACTGCTTGCGAATTGACGCAGACGGGGCCGCCATCATGTAAAGGTGTCGTTTGGGAATTATTCGCAGCAGCGGGAAGGCTGTGCGGCGGCCATATGGGGGTGCACTTCGTCACCTGCTGGTGCTGGGCCGTCACCACCCCGCCACGTACGTTCCACAGCCTGGCGGGGGGGACACAGAGAGACCGTACTGCTTGCGAATTGACGCAGGCGGGGCCGCCATCATGTAAAGGTGTCGTTGGGAATTAATTCGCAAGCAGCGGGAAGGCTGTGCGGCGGCCATATGGGGGTGCACTTCGTCGCCTGCTGTTGCTGGGCCGTCACCACCCCGCCACGGTTCCACAGCCTGGCGGGGGGGGGCACAGAGAGACCGTACTGCTTGCAAATTGACGCAGACGGGGCGCCATCATGTAAAGGTGTCGTTGGGAATTAATTCGCAAGCAGCGGGAAGGCTGTGTGGCGGCCATATGGGGGTGCGCTTCGTCGCCTGCTGTTGCTATGCTGTCACCACCCCCGCCACGGTTCCACAGCCTGGCGGGGGGGGGGCACAGAGAGACCGTACTGCTTGCGAATTGACGCAGGCGGGGCCGCCATCATGTAAAGGTGTCGGGGAATTAATTCGCAAGCAGCGGAAGGCTGTGCGGCGGCCATATATGGGTGCACTTCGTCGCCTGCTGTTGCTGGGCCGTCACCACCCCGCCACGGTTCCACAGCCTGGCGGGGGGGGCACAGAGAGACCGTACTGCTTGCGAATTGACGCAGACGGGGCCGCCATCATGTAAAGGTGTCGTGGGAATTAATTCGCAAGCAGCGGGAAGGCTGTGCGGCGGCCATATGCGTGGGGGTGCACTTCGTCGCCTGCTGTTGATGGGCCATCACCACCCCGCCACGGTTCCACAGCCTGGCGGGGGGGGGCACAGAGAGACCGTACTGCTTGCGAATTGACTAAATTGACGCAGGCGGGGCCGCCATCATGTAAAGGTGTCGGGGAATTAATTCGCAAGCAGCGGGAAGGCTGTGCGGCGGCCATATGGGGGTGCACTTCGTCGTCTGCTGTTGCTGGGCCATCACCACCCCCGCCACGGTTCCACAGCCTGGCGGGGGGGGGGCACAGAGAGACCGTACTGCTTGCGAATTGATGCAGGCGGGGCCGCCATCATGTAAAGGTGTCGTGGGAATTAATTCGCAAGCAGCGGGAAGGCTGTGCGGCGGCCATATGGGGGTGCACTTCGTCGCCTGCTGGTGCTGGGCCATCACCACCCCCGCACGTACGGTTCCACAGCCTGGCGGGGGGGACACATAGAGACCGTACTGCTTGCGAATCGACGCAGGCGGGGCCGCCATCATGTAAAGGTGTCGTTGGGAATTAATTCGCAAGCAGCGGGAAGGCTGTGCGGCGGCCATATGGGGGTGCGCTTCGTCACCTGCTGTTGCTGGGCCGTCACCACCCCCGCCACGGTTCCACAGCCTGGCGGGGGGGGGCACAGAGAGACCGTACTGCTTGCAAATTGACGCAGACGGGGCCGCCATCATGTAAAGGTGTCGTTGGGAATTAATTCGCAAGCAGCGGGAAGGCTGTGCGGCGGCCATATGGGGGTGCACTTCGTCGCCTGCTGTTGCTGGGCCGTCACCACCTCCGCCACGGTTCCACAGCCTGGCGGGGGGGGCACAGAGAGACCGTACTGCTTGCGAATTGACGCAGGCGAGGCCGCCATCATGTAAAGGTGTCGGGGGAATTAATTCGCAAGCAGCGGGAAGG
The DNA here is from genome assembly GCA_003117195.1 of Eudorina sp. 2006-703-Eu-15. NCBI lineage: Eukaryota > Viridiplantae > Chlorophyta > Chlorophyceae > Chlamydomonadales > Volvocaceae > Eudorina > Eudorina sp. 2006-703-Eu-15. Next base: position 2,474,161 of record BDSI01000003.1, on the reverse strand, counting down.
CTGTGCGGCGGCCATATGGGGTGCACTTCGTCGCCTGCTGTTGCTGGGCCGTCACCATCCCCGCCACGGTTCCACAGCCTGGCGGGGGGGGGGGCACAGAGAGACCGTACTGCTTGCGAATTGACGCAGACGGGGCCGCCATCATGTAAAGGTGTCGTTGGGAATTAATTCGCAGCAGCGGGAAGGCTGTGCGGCGGCCATATGGGGGTGCACTTCGTCACCTGCTGGTGCTGGGCCGTCACCACCCCCGCCACGGTTCCACAGCCTGGCGGGGGGGCACAGAGAGACCGTACTGCTTGCAAATTGACGCAGACGGGGCCGCCATCATGTAAAGGTGTCGTTGGGAATTAATTCGCAGCAGCGGGAAGGCTGTGCGGCGGCCATATGGGGGTGCGCTTCGTCACCTGCTGTTGCTGGGCCGTCACCACCCCGCCACGGTTCCACAGCCTGGCGGGGGGGGGCACAGAGAGACCGTACTGCTTGCAAATTGACGCAGGCGGGGCCGCCATCATGTAAAGGTGTCGGGGGAATGAATTCGCAAGCAGCGGGAAGGCTGTGCGGCGGCCATATGGGGGAGCACTTCGTCGCCTGCTGTTGCTGGGCCGTCACCACCCCCGCCACGGTTCCACAGCCTGGCGGGGGGGGGGGGCACAGAGAGACCGTACTGCTTGCGAATTGACGCAGACGGGGCCGCCATCATGTAAAGGTGTCGTTGGGAATTAATTCGCAAGCAGTGGGAAGGCTGTGCGGCGGCCATATGGGGGTGCGCTTCGTCACCTGCTGTTGCTGGGCCATCACCACCCCCGCCACGTACGGTTCCACAGCCTGGCGGGGGGGCACAGAGAGACCGTACTGCTTGCGAATTGACGCAGACGGGCCCGCCATCATGTAAAGGTGTCGGGGGAATTAATTCGCAAGCAGCGGGAATTCTGTGCGGCGGCCATATGGGGGTGCGCTTCGTCACCTGCTGTTGCTGGGCCGTCACCACCCCCGCCACGGTTCCACAGCCTGGCGGGGGGGGGCACAGAGAGACCGTACTGCTTGCAAATTGACGCAGACGGGGCCGCCATCATGTAAAGGTGTCGGGGGAATTAATTCGCAAGCAGCGGGAAGGCTGTGCAGCGGCCATATGGGGGTGCGCTTCATTGCCTGCTGGTGCTGGGCCGTCACCACCCCGCCACGGTTCCACAGCCTGGCGGGGGGGGGGCACAGAGAGACCGTACTGCTTGCGAATTGACGCAGACGGGGCCGCCATCATGTACAGGTGTCGTTGGGAATTAATTCGCAAGCAGCGGGAAGGCTGTGCGGCGGCCATATGGGGGTGCGCTTCGTCGCCTGCTGTTGCTGGGCCGTCACCACCCCCGCCACGGTTCCACAGCCTGGCGGGGGGGGGCACAGCGAGACCGTACTGCTTGCGAATTGACGCAGACGGGGCCGCCATCATGTAAAGGTGTCGGGGGAATTAATTCGCAAGCAGCGGGAAGGCTGTGCGGCGGCCATATGGGGGTGCGCTTCGTCGCCTGCTGTTGCTGGGCAGTCACCACCCCGCCACGGTTCCACAGCCTGGCGGGGGGCACAGAGAGACCGTACTGCTTGTGAATTGACGCAGGCGGGGCCGCCATCATGTAAAGGTGTCGGGGGCATTAATTCGCAAGCAGCGGGAAGGCTGTGCGGTGGCCATATGGGGGTGCGCTTCGTCGCCTGCTGTTGCTGGGCAGTCACCACCCCCACCACGGTTCCACAGCCTGGCGGGGGGCCACAGAGAGACCGTACTGCTTGCATATTGACGCAGGCGGGGCCGCCATCATGTACAGGTGTCGTTGGGAATTAATTCGCAAGCAGCGGGAAGGCTGTGCGGCGGCCATATGGGGGTGCACTTCGTCGCCTGCTGTTGCTGGGCCGTCACCACCCCCGCCACGGTTCCACAGCCTGGCGGGGGGGGGGCACAGAGAGACCGTACTGCTTGCAAATTGACGCAGACGGGGCCGCCATCGTGTAAAGGTGTCGTTGGGAATTAATTCGCAAGCAGCGGGAATTCTGTGCGGCGGCCATATGGGGGTGCGCTTCGTCACCTGCTGTTGCTGGGCCGTCACCACCCCCGCCACGGTTCCACAGCCTGGCGGGGGGGGGGGCACAGAGAGACCGTACTGCTTGCAAATTGACGCAGACGGGGCCGCCATCATGTAAAGGTGTCGGGGGAATTAATTCGCAAGCAGCGGGAAGGCTGTGCAGCGGCCATATGGGGGTGCGCTTCATTGCCTGCTGGTGCTGGGCCGTCACCACCCCCGCCACGGTTCCACAGCCTGGCGGGGGGGGGGCACAGAGAGACCGTACTGCTTGCGAATTGACGCAGACGGGGCCGCCATCATGTACAGGTGTCGTTGGGAATTAATTCGCAAGCAGAGGTAAGGCTGTGCGGCGGCCATATGGGGGTGCGCTTCGTCGCCTGCTGTTGCTGGGCCGTCACCACCCCGCCACGGTTCCACAGCCTGGCGGGGGGGGCACAGAGAGACCGTACTGCTTGCGAATTGACGCAGACGGGGCCGCCATCATGTAAAGGTGTCGGGGGAATTAATTCGCAAGCAGCGGGAAGGCTGTGCAGCGGCCATATGGGGGTGCGCTTCGTTGCCTGCTGGTGCTGGGCCGTCACCACCCCCGCCACGGTTCCACAGCCTGGCGGGGGGGGGGGGGCACAGAGAGACCGTACTGCTTGCGAATTGACGCAGGCGGGGTCGCCATCATGTACAGGTGTCGTTGGGAATTAATTCGCAAGCAGAGGGAAGGATGTGCGGCGGCCATATGGGGGTGCGCTTCGTCGCCTGCTGGTGCTGGGCCGTCACCACCCCGCCACGGTTCCACAGCCTGGCGGGGGGGGGCACAGAGAGACCGTACTGCTTGCAAATTGACGCAGACGGGGCCGCCATCATGTAAAGGTGTCGGGGGAATTAATTCGCAAGCAGCGGGAAGGCTGTGCGGCGGCCATATGGGGGTGCGCTTCGTCGCCTGCTGTTGCTGGGCAGTCACCACCCCCGCCACGGTTCCACAGCCTGGCGGGGGGGCACAGAGAGACCGTACTGCTTGTGAATTGACGCAGACGGGGCCGCCATCATGTAAAGGTGTCGGGGGAATTAATTCGCAAGCAGCGGGAAGGCTGTGCGGTGGCCATATGGGGGTGCGCTTCGTCGCCTGCTGTTGCTGGGCCGTCACCACCCCCACCACGGTTCCACAGCCTGGCGGGGGGGGCACAGAGAGACCGTACTGCTTGCATATTGACGCAGGCGGGGCCGCCATCATGTAAAGGTGTCGGGGGCATTAATTCGCAAGCAGCGGGAAGGCTGTGCGGCGGCCATATGGGGGTGCGCTTCGTTGCCTGCTGGTGCTGGGCCGTCACCACCCCCGCCACGGTTCCACAGCAGCCTGGCGGGGGGGCACAGAGAGACCGTACTGCTTGCAAATTGACGCAGACGGGGCCGCCATCATGTAAAGGTGTCGGGGGAATTAATTCGCAAGCAGCGGGAAGGCTGTGCGGCGGCCATATGGGGGAGCACTTCGTCGCCTGCTGTTGCTGGGCCGTCACCACCCCCGCCACGGTTCCACAGCCTGGCGGGGGGGGGGGGCACAGAGAGACCGTACTGCTTGCGAATTGACGCAGACGGGGCCGCCATCATGTAAAGGTGTCGTTGGGAATTAATTCGCAAGCAGTGGGAAGGCTGTGCGGCGGCCATATGGGGGTGCGCTTCGTCACCTGCTGTTGCTGGGCCATCACCACCCCCGCCACGTACGGTTCCACAGCCTGGCGGGGGGGGGGGCACAGAGAGACCGTACTGCTTGCGAATTGACGCAGACGGGCCCGCCATCATGTAAAGGTGTCGGGGGAATTAATTCGCAAGCAGCGGGAATTCTGTGCGGCGGCCATATGGGGGTGCGCTTCGTCACCTGCTGTTGCTGGGCCGTCACCACCCCCGCCACGGTTCCACAGCCTGGCGGGGGGGGGCACAGAGAGACCGTACTGCTTGCAAATTGACGCAGACGGGGCCGCCATCATGTAAAGGTGTCGGGGGAATTAATTCGCAAGCAGCGGGAAGGCTGTGCAGCGGCCATATGGGGGTGCGCTTCATTGCCTGCTGGTGCTGGGCCGTCACCACCCCCGCCACGGTTCCACAGCCTGGCGGGGGGGGGGCACAGAGAGACCGTACTGCTTGCGAATTGACGCAGACGGGGCCGCCATCATGTACAGGTGTCGTTGGGAATTAATTCGCAAGCAGCGGGAAGGCTGTGCGGCGGCCATATGGGGGTGCGCTTCGTCGCCTGCTGTTGCTGGGCCGTCACCACCCCCGCCACGGTTCCACAGCCTGGCGGGGGGGGGCACAGCGAGACCGTACTGCTTGCGAATTGACGCAGACGGGGCCGCCATCATGTAAAGGTGTCGGGGGAATTAATTCGCAAGCAGCGGGAAGGCTGTGCGGCGGCCATATGGGGGTGCGCTTCGTCGCCTGCTGTTGCTGGGCAGTCACCACCCCCGCCACGGTTCCACAGCCTGGCGGGGGGGCACAGAGAGACCGTACTGCTTGTGAATTGACGCAGACGGGGCCGCCATCATGTAAAGGTGTCGGGGGAATTAATTCGCAAGCAGCGGGAAGGCTGTGCGGTGGCCATATGGGGGTGCGCTTCGTCGCCTGCTGTTGCTGGGCAGTCACCACCCCCACCACGGTTCCACAGCCTGGCGGGGGGCCACAGAGAGACCGTACTGCTTGCATATTGACGCAGGCGGGGCCGCCATCATGTACAGGTGTCGTTGGGAATTAATTCGCAAGCAGCGGGAAGGCTGTGCGGCGGCCATATGGGGGTGCACTTCGTCGCCTGCTGTTGCTGGGCCGTCACCACCCCCGCCACGGTTCCACAGCCTGGCGGGGGGGGGGGCACAGAGAGACCGTACTGCTTGCAAATTGACGCAGACGGGGCCGCCATCGTGTAAAGGTGTCGTTGGGAATTAATTCGCAAGCAGCGGGAATTCTGTGCGGCGGCCATATGGGGGTGCGCTTCGTCACCTGCTGTTGCTGGGCCGTCACCACCCCGCCACGGTTCCACAGCCTGGCGGGGGGGGGGCACAGAGAGACCGTACTGCTTGCAAATTGACGCAGACGGGGCCGCCATCATGTAAAGGTGTCGGGGGAATTAATTCGCAAGCAGCGGGAAGGCTGTGCAGCGGCCATATGGGGGTGCGCTTCATTGCCTGCTGGTGCTGGGCCGTCACCACCCCCGCCACGGTTCCACAGCCTGGCGGGGGGGGGGCACAGAGAGACCGTACTGCTTGCGAATTGACGCAGACGGGGCCGCCATCATGTACAGGTGTCGTTGGGAATTAATTCGCAAGCAGAGGTAAGGCTGTGCGGCGGCCATATGGGGGTGCGCTTCGTCGCCTGCTGTTGCTGGGCCGTCACCACCCCCGCCACGGTTCCACAGCCTGGCGGGGGGGGCACAGAGAGACCGTACTGCTTGCGAATTGACGCAGACGGGGCCGCCATCATGTAAAGGTGTCGGGGGAATTAATTCGCAAGCAGCGGGAAGGCTGTGCAGCGGCCATATGGGGGTGCGCTTCGTTGCCTGCTGGTGCTGGGCCGTCACCACCCCCGCCACGGTTCCACAGCCTGGCGGGGGGGGGGGGGCACAGAGAGACCGTACTGCTTGCGAATTGACGCAGGCGGGGTCGCCATCATGTACAGGTGTCGTTGGGAATTAATTCGCAAGCAGAGGGAAGGATGTGCGGCGGCCATATGGGGGTGCGCTTCGTCGCCTGCTGGTGCTGGGCCGTCACCACCCCCGCCACGGTTCCACAGCCTGGCGGGGGGGGGCACAGAGAGACCGTACTGCTTGCAAATTGACGCAGACGGGGCCGCCATCATGTAAAGGTGTCGTTGGGAATTAATTCGCAAGCAGCGGGAAGGCTGTGCGGCGGCCATATGGGGGTGCGCTTCGTCGCCTGCTGTTGCTGGGCAGTCACCACCCCCGCCACGGTTCCACAGCCTGGCGGGGGGGCACAGAGAGACCGTACTGCTTGTGAATTGACGCAGACGGGGCCGCCATCATGTAAAGGTGTCGGGGGAATTAATTCGCAAGCAGCGGGAAGGCTGTGCGGTGGCCATATGGGGGTGCGCTTCGTCGCCTGCTGTTGCTGGGCCGTCACCACCCCCACCACGGTTCCACAGCCTGGCGGGGGGGGCACAGAGAGACCGTACTGCTTGCATATTGACGCAGGCGGGGCCGCCATCATGTAAAGGTGTCGGGGGCATTAATTCGCAAGCAGCGGGAAGGCTGTGCGGCGGCCATATGGGGGTGCGCTTCGTTGCCTGCTGGTGCTGGGCCGTCACCACCCCCGCCACGGTTCCACAGCAGCCTGGCGGGGGGGCACAGAGAGACCGTACTGCTTGCAAATTGACGCAGACGGGGCCGCCATCATGTAAAGGTGTCGGGGGAATTAATTCGCAAGCAGCGGGAAGGCTGTGCGGCGGCCATATGGGGGTGCGCTTCGTCGCCTGCTGTTGCTGGGCCGTCACCACCCCCACCACGGTTCCACAGCCTGGCGGGGGGGGCACAGAGAGACCGTACTGCTTGCATATTGACGCAGGCGGGGCCGCCATCATGTAAAGGTGTCGGGGGCATTAATTCGCAAGCAGCGGGAAGGCTGTGCGGCGGCCATATGGGGGTGCGCTTCGTTGCCTGCTGGTGCTGGGCCGTCACCACCCCCGCCACGGTTCCACAGCAGCCTGGCGGGGGGGCACAGAGAGACCGTACTGCTTGCGAATTGACGCAGGCGGGGCCGCCATCATGTAAAGGTGTCGGGGAAATTAATTCGCAAGCAGCGGGAAAGCTGCGCGGCGGCCATATGGGGGTGCACTTCGTCGCCTGCTGTTGCTGGGCCGTCACCACCCCCGCCACAGTTCCACAGCCTGGCGGGGGGGGGCACAGAGAGACCGTACTGCTTGCATATTGACGCAGGCGGGGCCGCCATCATGTAAAGGTGTCGGGGGAATTAATTCGCAAGCAGCGGGAAGGCTGTGCGGCGGCCATATGGGGGTGCGCTTCGTCGCCTGCTGTTGCTGGGCAGTCACCACCCCCGCCACGGTTCCACAGCCTGGCGGGGGGGCACAGAGAGACCGTACTGCTTGCGAATTGACGCAGACGGGGCCGCCGTCATGTAAAGGTGTCGGGGGAATTAATTCGCAAGCAGTGGGAAGGCTGTGTGGCGGCCATATGGGGGTGCACTTCGTCGCCTGCTGGTGCTGGGCCGTCACCACCCCCGCCACGGTTCCACAGCCTGGCGGGGGGGGGGGGCACAGAGAGACCGTACTGCTTGCAAATTGACGCAGGCGGGGCCGCCATCATGTAAAGGTGTCGGGGGAATTAATTGGCAAGCAGCGGGAAGGCTGTGCGGCGGCCATATGGGGGAGCACTTCGTCGCCTGCTGTTGCTGGGCCGTCACCACCCCCGCCACGGTTCCACAGCCTGGCGGGGGGGGGGGCACAGAGAGACCGTACTGCTTGCGAATTGACGCAGACGGGGCCGCCATTATGTAAAGGTGTCGGGGGAATTAATTCGCAAGCAGCGGGAAGGCTGTGCGGCGGCCATATGGGGGTGTGCTTCGTCGCCTGCTGTTGCTGGGCCTTCACCACCCGCGCCACGGTTCCACAGTGTAGTGTATAAGTTAGGGTTTAGGGTTTAGGGTTTAAACCCTAGACATTCTGCGCCGTGAGCAACTGTATGCCAAACGCTCTAAGTGCCACTGGGCCGAGCCTCAGGTTGAATACTTGGGACACATCGTCTCCAAGGATGGCGTTCGCATGGATCCCCGTAAATCTGCTGTCGTACGGGACTGGCCGACGCCTACCAACCTTCAGGAGCTGCGGAAGTTTCTGGGTCTGACTAACTACTTCCGTAAGTTCATCGAGCGTTATTCGGTTATTGCGGCTCCGCTCACGAACCTGACACGTAAGGGTGCCTTCACTTCGGCGGATGCCTGGACCCCTGAGTGTCAGAAGGCGTTCGACACCCTGAAGCGTGCTGTTGCTGATGATATCATCCTGCGCTTCCCTGATTACTCGTTACCGTTCCGCGTTGAGGTCGTTACCGACGCATCACTGCATGGCACTGGCGCCGTGTTGTTGCAAGAAGGTCGACCCATTGCGTTCACGAGTAAGAAGTTCTCTGGTGCTGAGACCCGTTACACCACGGGTGAGCAGGAGTTGCTTGCTGTCTTGCACGCTCTGAAGGAATGGCGCTGCTACTTGGAGGGCCGACCGTTTGTGCTCAAGACTGACCATAAGCCCCTAACCTTCCTGCAAGGGGTTCCCTCCTTGAATCGTCGCCAGGCCCGCTGGATGGAGTATCTGGCTCGGTTCAACTTCAACTGGGAGTATCTGTCTGGATCCATGAATATTGCTGATGCACTCAGTCGGCATCCTTCCTTGCATGCTGCCATCCTGTCTGTTGCCACGCGTCGTCAGTCTGCCGCGAGCCAACCTTTTGCCGCGTCTGACTTTGCGTCGCGTCTGAAGCGTGCGTATGTTACTGACCCATGGTTCTCTGATCCAGTCAATACGGGACATCTGCGTCGCGAAAACGGTCTTTGGGTCCGTCCTGAGGGTTCGTACAAGCAGGTTGTCGTTCCTAACGATGACTCTTTGCGTCGCGAGCTCCTTTCCCGTTTTCATGAAGGTCCTTTGGCTGGGCATCCTGGTTACGTCCGTCTGTTGGACCTGATCCGACGCCAGTTCTGGTGGCCTCGGCTCGCCAAGGCTGTCGAGAACTATGTGCAGTCCTGCGATCTCTGTCAACGCAACAAGTCCCTGTCTGGTAAGCCTCATGGGCATCTGCAGCCTCTGCCTGTGCCGAATGCTCCGTGGGAGAGCGTTTCCCTGGACTTCGTTGTCTCGCTGCCCAAAACTGAGGGGGGATACGACGCCGTACTCGTACTTGTTGATCGCTTGACGAAGATGGTGCATCTTGCCCCTACCACGCCTGCTTGCACTGCTGAAGACACTGCACGCCTGTTCTTTGATAACGTCGTACGATTGCACGGCGTGCCAAAGAGCGTTGTGTCTGATCGTGGTACTCAGTTTGCGAGTACGTTTTGGGCCGCGCTGGGTGTTTTGGTTGGGATGCGTGTGAATCTGTCCGCCGCATACCATCCACAATCTGATGGCCAGACTGAGCGTGTGAATCGCGTTCTGGGCGACATGCTCCGTAACTTCGCTGGCCGCACACCATCTGCCTGGGACACCTACCTGACTGCTGCTGCGTTTGCTATCAACAATGCTGTGAACCGTTCGACTGGCAAGAGTCCTTTCTTCCTGAATTACGGTTACAACCCGGCTCTGCCTGTGTGGCGTGAGTTGGATGTAAACGTACCTGCTGCTAAGGTTTTTGTCAAGTCGTTCGTGTCCCGGATAGCAGATGCCAGATCTTGCTTGGATGCTGCACAGCAACGGACGGCTGACTACTACAACAAATCTAAACGGGACGTCACCTTCCGCAAGGGACAGTTGGGTGGGTCCGTACCCTGTCGTACGCATGGTGGGATCTGTCGCTGTTGAGCTTCAGTTACCATCTGACATGCGCATTCACCCTACGTTTCATGTGTCTCTGGTCCGGCCGTACCGTGGTTCTGATCCTGAACCTGATGCTGCTGACACTCCACCTGTGACGGAGCCTGGTCCTGTCGACTGGATTAAGGGCAAGCAAACCACCTATGCTGTTGAGCGCATCCTGGACTACCGCGCGCGACGGGTGGGTAAGAGTGGACGTAAGCGCACTGTGCACGAATACCTCGTCAAATGGGCTGGGTATTCCTCTGAGCACAATAGCTGGGAGCCTGCGCGAAATTTTACTCCTGATATGAAACCCCTGCTGGAGGAAGCTCGGTTACGGGCCACGGCTAAGGTAAGTTGAGCGGTACAGGTAAGTCATAATTGCCGCTCTATGCCGTGCCTAATCTGGCTCCCTTTCATGCAGCGGGGACGCTGCATCCTGAGGGGGGATAGTTGTTGTATACTGCGTAATCTGATACACACTAATTCTGTAATATTTAACATTGTTATAATATCTAATAATAATTGGTCTGACAATAATTCTGGTAATACGTCTGATACGTCCGAAACTACTATTGAACGTAGTCTGACTTGCCCGGCGTACAGGCCAACTGTTCGACGAGCTGTTCGTAATGCCGAGTAGCGCCTGAGCTACGTTCTGTCGGCCTCTGTTGTATTAATGCCGCATCTGTCTGCGGAAGTCTATGCGCTGTGCATAGGCGGGGGTCATAGCATCTGGCTATGGCTGGGACTGTTCCCTGGCGCTGACTGGCAACCCGATTGGAGACTTCTTCGGATCTTCTGGAACTTCGTCTGGACGGTCGCGAACCTGTCGCCCGAGAATATTCGGGAAGAGGACACGTCATCTGTGACGTGCAGCCCTGTATATAATCGACGGCAGGTCTCCAAATCGGTGTCTTTTGACGCCACCAAACCGGTGGACTATACACAACAAATTTGGTATCGAGACCTGGTCGCGCGGGTTCGAATCCCCCTTGTCACCTGGGCAGGGGGCGGTTACTGCTAGTACTTGGGAGGTGGCGGCCCCAAGACTAGGCCGTGAGGGTTCGAATCCTACCGGTACCTGACCGGGCGCGAGGACGCTCCCTACTGAGGGGGGATAATTGTAGTGTATAACGATCCTGGATAAGTATCATGAGATGTCACTGGAAGGCATCTGCCAGCTGGTCCTTTTCTGATAAGGCATGATACAACACACAGCCTGGCGGGGGGGGCACAGAGAGACCGTACTGCTTGTGAATTTACCTCAGGCGGGGCCGCCATCATGTAAAGGTGTCGTGGGAATTAATTCGCAAGCAGCGGGAAGGCTGTGCAGCGGCCATATGGGGGTGCGCTTCGTCGCCTGCTGTTGCTGGGCCGTCACCACCCCCGCCACAGTTCCACAGCCTGGCGGGGGGGGGGGCACAGAGAGACCGTACTGCTTGCAAATTGACGCAGGCGGGGCCGCCATCATGTAAAGGTGTCGGGGGAATTAATTCGCAAGCAGCGGGAAGGCTGTGCGGCGGCCATATGGGGGTGCACTTCGTCGCCTGCTGTTGCTGGGCCGTCACCACCCCCGCCACGGTTCCACAGCCTGGCGGGGGGGGGGCACAGAGAGACTGTACTGCTTGCGAATTGACGCAGGCGGGGCCGCCATCATGTAAAGGTGTCGGGGAAATTAATTCGCAAGCAGCGGGAAGGCTGTGCGGCGGCCATATGGGGGTGCACTTCATCGCCTGCTGTTGCTGGGCCGTCACCACCCCCGCCACGGTTCCACAGCCTGGCGGGGGGGGGCACAGAGAGACCGTACTGCTTGCAAATTGATGCAGGCGGGGCTGCCATCATGTAAAGGTGTCGGGGGAAATAACTCGCAGGCAACAGGTTGAAACAACATGGATTGCATGAAGCGCGGCACCGAATATGCTGTGATGGTGAAGGGGTAGGTGGCCCGGTATTCCCAATAATATGATAATGATAGATAGGTTCTTCCATGCTTCCCACCCCTCCCGTGTGTCCTGGCAGCCCTGGCAGGCAGGCTTGCTATCTTAAGAACAAAAGTTCGAATGGCCAAAAAAAGTTCAAAATCGTAGAACTGACTCTGCAGTCAGGTTCTCACGGTATAAGAACTCATTCGTACACAGCTGACTCCATGTTCTGACCATTGAAAGAACTTAAATACACTCCAGGTCCTAAAGATCGAAGGGTACGGGTTCGATTTTGATCGCCCAAGCGTGACAAAAAGTACATTGGATGGTGGTGTCGGGAGGTATGGCTCCCTCCCCAAGCCGTGGGGACCTCTCCCCTTGGGGAGGGACAAGTGTACCGAGGCTGCCTCCCCGTGGGGAGCCTGAAAATCTCCCCAAATGGTTTTCCCTGGGGAGCATTTCACCGTGGCTGGAGCGCCCGCGCCCGACACGCCCCACAAGGTCGGGGAGGCCCAGGAATGGATCACGCCACCTAGCGCCGTCGATTTCCGGCAATCCCGACGACCTTCCCGACCAGCCAGCAACCACCTGTGTGTACGGCAGGTAAACCCAGCCTAAAGCGCCGCAATAACCTTCTTGAGCCCGGCAAAATTTGAACATATCACAATATCTGTAATGGTGGAAATTTTCAAGTTCACTTCCAACAGTCTTTATACGATTTGGCCCCTGAATTTCGGTACGTAATGGTTAAGCTCGATTGTAGCAACCCATACACGCCTTGACGTTGTGCGACACTCCTACAAACGCCGTTGGCAATGCGATTTCGCCATGGCGCGGAAGGTGCGGCGAGGCTCTTTTGCCAAGCGTGACACTTTTTTATTGTTCTTGTGTAGAAAACGGCAAGCACAAGAATGGCGACAGCCCTGCGCAAAGTCTGCGAAGCTTTGGAGCAGGTTTTCGCCAAGTTTCCTCTAAATGCATTCATGTGTTTACGTGAAAAGTAAGTATATCACTGGTTTGCTGTGGAGGGAGTTTCCGGTTACCGCCGTGTCGCCATACCATGACCCTATGGTGCCACGCTCTACTTCAGGCAATTCCCGGCTGTTGTGCTTGTCGTTGCGTCCCGACGTCCTCGGAAATCGAGTGCCATGAATGGGGATGCATGGGCGATCGTCGGCTGATGCCACACGTGGAGCACTTCGTAAAAAACGCGTACACCGGCACCACAGGTCCGGGTCGTAGCCTTGAAACAGCCAGCGGACGACTTGCAGTGTACAGGTACATCGGCTGTCGTCCAGCGTCAGCCGCAGTGTGCCTTTGAGCGTTTCAGCATGCGGAAAGGAATGAAAACTGATGGTGCCCGTGCGTTGTGGTTTGACCGCAGGCCGGCGCCCCGCCTTGGCCGTGAGCCGCCCCACTGGCGGCGGCACCTGCTGGGCCGACACCGAGTCCAGTCAGGCCGCTGCTGATGTGGGCCCCGGCGCTGGCTGGGAACCAGGGGCCGTTGTGGAGGGCCGGCACTATCGGAGATGGGTGTGAGGCTGCACAAGGAGCTGGATGCAGCACTCAGCTCCTTCTTGAAAAACGACGGGGTTCAAATGGGACCAGCCGACACCGCGGCAGGTGAGCTAAATCGCATAATGCATGCATGCACAGTCTTCTTAGTACATGGGGCGTGGCGAGAGCCACGGAACGCTGACAGAGTACTTCGCAACACAGATAACCGAGGCCTTCAACCAGTTTGATGGGCTTCGCGAGGCGGACGGCGAGGCGGAAGCTGTTGGCGTGGTAACGGGCATGGCTGGCTTCAAGACATGGGGGGACATGATATTCTGCGATGGATGTGATGCATGCTACCACGTGACTTGTCGGGAACCACCACTAAGCAGCATTCCTTCTGGGGACTGGCATTGGCCACGCTGTGCGCCCGGTGCAAACGTGGCTGGTGCCGCATTGGGCCCCAGCACCAACGGCAGCGGTGGGGGCGGCGGCCCTGACACAGTGTCAGGGGCCGAGCCCGTGCAGCCGCTGCCTCCCACGCGCCCCGCAGTGAGCCCCAGTGGCAGCGGCAGGGTTGATGTAGCGTTTGGTGGCGAGACGACACGGTTGCCGCTGCCCACTCGCGCTCCCATGGGGCCCCCTACCGGCGGAGGTGTCAGGAGCGGCGGCAGCTGAAACAATGGCGACGAAAGCAGAGGCGGCCCAAATGGCGGCGGCCCAAACATCCCTGGCCCAAACAGCGGCGGCCACAGTGGATGCGACCAGAGCGGCGGCGGCGGACACAGCACTGGGGGCACCGATGGAGGGACCGATGTGAAGAGGGATGGCCTGGCTTCCGCTGCCCACTGAAGCCGTGCTGGGCCCTGGAAGCGATAGAGTGATGCGTTCACGGCCGCATGACGATGCCATGTTGGGTCTCGGTACGAACGGCGGAAGCAGTGGCGGCGGAACTGGATGCTGTGGAAGTGGTGGCCGCAGTTGCCGCCGTCCGCGCATGCCGTTTTGGGCTCCAATACCCGAGGGGGAAGCAGCGGTTGCAGTGGCAGGGGAAGTTTGGGGGGGGGGGTGACACGTGCCGCACATGATCAAGGACGAGGGAGGGCGAATAAAGGCAGCAGGCTTACAGCAATCCTGGAGGCATTAACCTGAACGGTTTGGTTTCGCTGGGATTGCGGCGACAGGGTTGGTGATGCAGGTTCCTACCCTGGGAAGCCGACTCCAAATTGACCGTCGGTGGCGGCAGAACGCTGAGCCCGTTGTGATAAAATATTCAAGTGGTAATACTTACGGCATGAAGGTCATTGTGTCGAATTTTCAGGGCGATTGGAGAGGGTCGACTTCCGAGGTGTCAGGTTTCGCAAGCGTTTGGGCCGGGTTTGAGCGTGGTCGGAAGGGGGGGGGTCGAAAAGTTGAGGTCGTCCATTCCAAGCCAAAATTTGTATTTGTGTCCTTTATGCTGCAATAAATGGCCTGAATCATTGTTCTAAGCACGCAGGCTGCTTTTTGTTGGTCCATGTCCAGACATGTCTGCATGTCCTGTAGCCATGGCCAAGGTCGACCTGTGACACTCAACACTGACATCAGTCAAGTATGGCGTTGTAAGCGAATTTATGTCCATCAGAGCTCTAAGCATCATATCAGGGTGCGGGTAACCAGTACGTCAGCCGCTGTGTGTTCAGCCAGCTTCTCCACTCGAGACCCAATGGCTGTCTCGTTGGCTGCTTGACACAATGCACCGTTGTAGTGTAACCGCGGCAGCCTGTGTGGTACTGATGAGACATGGCCATGGGCGCATCAGCATCGCGACCCCAGGGGTTTGGGGATGCCCATACGCTATCTGTCAGGACATGGCCATGGGCGCATCAGCATCGCGACCAAGGGGTTTGGGGATGCCCGTACACTATCTGTCAGGACATGGCCATGGGCGCATCAGCATCACGACCAAGGGGTTTGGGGATGCCCGTACGCTATCTGTCAGGACATGGCCATGGGCGCATCAGCATCGCGACCAAGGGGTTTGGGGATGCCCGTACACTATCTGTCATCAGGACATGGCCATGGGCGCATCAGCATCACGACCAAGGGGTTTGGGGATGCCCGTACGCTATCTGTCAGGACATGGCCATGGGCGCATCAGCATCGCGACCAAGGGGTTTGGGGATGCCCATGCGCAATCTGTGAGGGCGACGGCGTCTGCACTGGTTTGGGATACAGACACTGGCCTGGTTGCACGGGCCCCATGACAACCCTTGGTGCCGAGCACTCAGGGGTCTCACCATGCAGCATGCTCCAGATGCACCTTATGTGGCCAAGAAATGTTACAATGTGCCGTTCCACGGCAATACCGATGGCCGCCCAAGCAGCTGTCAGCAATCCGAGTGGTGACAGCGTCCCACCATGCAGCGGATGTCCACGGACCAACAGCACAGCGTGCAAGACACCCCTTTCCCGAACGCAACCAGACGACGCCAAGCCAGCGCGACCCGGCGGGCATGGACTGCTACAGCACACTCAACTTCTCCCTGAATCAATGCCAGCACCTTTTTGCACCGCGCGCGCTTCCTCCTGCAGCGCCCGGCGCATGCTTGCCTCCAATCGAGGCGCCCCATGGTTCGACTAAGCCGCCCAGGGAAACTGCTGTGCATTTAAGGCCTGGCCCAATGCTCCCTTCACCGCCAACGCCTGCCCGAGTTCCGGGTCACCGCTCAAGGTACAGCACTCCAGCTAGTAAGCTGCTCCCAAAGCTGCGCAAACCGTTGCCTAGCGCGCCCTCTCTCCTTAATGGCAAGCTGCTGCTGCTGTCGCCGCCCGCTGAGTTGCCGCACCACGTGCTCCAGGGCAAGCACGTCAGCGACGGCGTCCTGATGGGTCGGGCCGGGGGAGGGAGGCAGAAGGAAACGTGTGCAACGTCGTGAATGGAGGGTGCGCAGGCCAGTGGAACGCGATTGCAAGAGTGGGGGGACGGGAGGACAAGTGACATATTTCTGATCCAATACCATGGGGTTGGGAACCTGGGATGATTCTCTAACCCCACACGCGACACTGGTCGGCAGGCAATGAAACGACAGCCCAAACGCCTCACATGCCTGCTGAAGGACCCTACGACCTAGCAGGCTCACCTCCACCTCTTCCGAAGCTGTCCCTTCGCCAGGCTCCCCAGGCACCACGTCAGCCGCTTGCTTCCTGCTGCGCGGGCTGCTGCTGAAGGGGCTGCTGCACCTGTATACATAACGATGCATCGGCGTCCCGGCCTCATGGTGCAGACTCCCGTGCAGCCGACTCTAAAACTCTGTTGCTTACCACAGCTGCATCTCCGCCCGCCTGCTCCAATGCGGCCCCACAAACATGGATGCGACGCCTGGCATTACCCAGGGCAGCTTCAGCCCGAGCCCGTATTCGCCAAAACCTTACCGCAAGCTTGAGGGACCTGGCCCTGCGGATTCGGGGCTGCAGGTGTCCCGAAGTAGCCAGTCAGTGGACACTAGCATTGCCACCCCTAGCACTGCAGCACCCGTGGACACCGCTGCTGCGCCGGCTGACGGGACTGCCACGGCTGCAGCCGTACCAATGCCCCCTAGCGGCCGCAGGACTGCCTGTCTCCTCCTCTGTGCGCTCCTGTCCAGGCGCCTGTCGCTCCGCCACTGCTTCTTCTTCCACGACCCCCGGCACTGCTGCGTCAAAGACAGGACCTGGGCCGTCTGCAGCCGATCCGTTCTCACCAGCAGCGGCGGGGCTGCTTGCCGCCACCTCTGCGCTGCAGTCAAGGCTCCGGCCCCTCCGCCACTGCTTCTTCAACGTACCCCGGCGCTGCTGCGCTGGCCACGGGGCCTGGGGCGGCTGCGGTCGCACCGTCCGCTGCACTGCTGCACCTGATAGTGTCCCCACAACAAGGGCAATCATTCAGAGCTCCACGGGGCCCATGGCTAAGTGCCCCCTCCGGCACGACGCCCTGGCAGTCCGTTTACAGGAGCGCTTGTCGACAGCGGTTCCGAAGCGTGCTTGCCGAGACGGAAGCTGGACGCCGAATGCCATTCTGCTCCCAGGTGTCAAGGAGTGCAGAACAGAACGCGTCCGCACTCAGGAGCCTGCTCCTGAATGAGGTGCCTGCTCTTGAATGACTAAAGGTCAAAAAGCTGCAGGAGCGACTGGTGCCACCACAGAACGTGCTGTCCGTATCGCTGAGGTGGAGGTCCCACACGGCCTTAGCGTTGGGCAGGCAGTTCCTTTCTGCGGGGCGCACGTTGTGCGCCGCCCCGCATGGCGCACAGGGACGTCCACGCAAATGGGCTGCTCCCAAGTGACGATAGTTACAGGGCACGTCCGACCCCTTTCGGGGGAGCGCACGGCACACAGTGGCACGGCTCAGGTCTGCCTCCGTCCAGGCCGCGAAGGGCGCCAGCGCTGCTGCCCAGCAAGTCCGGCTTTCCGCGGCCGCTGCTAAGTCACGCAAGTACGCGTCCCCCACAGCATGTCATAACGTGCACTCTGTTCCGCCTCGGCTGCGCTGAATCCGTCAGCATCCTCCATTCCTTCCGCGCCGTCAGCATAGTAGTTCGACTTCATATGCCCCATCATTATCAATATTATTGCGCATTGGCAGTTGTCACAGGTTAGTTGGTCTGAAGGATCGGGGGCTGGGCATTCTGTTGTTGCTTTGCTCGAATTTATTCTTATTTGCGTTGGCAATCGCCTGATTTATGGGGTCCTTAACGTTCATGAGCGCGTGATGTCCAAAATTCTTTTTGCATAACGCACCATCCTAACAGGGCCGCTTCATAATTGCACCGAAATGGGAAGATTATACAAATCATTGTTGCTGCAGTGCTGTGAGTTTACCTGCCGTACACACAGGTGATTGCTGGGCGGTCGGGAAGGTCGTCGGGGTTGCGGGAAATCGACGGCGCTAGGTGGCGCGATCCATTCCTGGGCCTCCCCGACCTTGTGGGGCGTGTCGGGCGCGGGCGCTCCAGCCACGGCGAAATGCTCCCCAGGTAAAATCGTTTGGGGAGATTTTCAGGCTCCCCACGGGGAGGCAGCCTCGGTACACTTGTCCCTCCCCAAGGGGAGAGGTCCCCACGGCTTGGGGAGGGAGCCAGCGGGTCGGGCCAATGGGTCCGGCCACATACCAGGAGACGGTTTCGGGGGCCTGGTAACAAGGATAGGGGCCGCAGGCGGATACCTGCGTGAACAAAATACTGGTGACCAACCCTTAAATCGGCGGTCCCCTTAACATACGCTTGGGCTTAGAGGTCCAGGAGTAAAGCTTTCTTTCTTTCTTTCATTCTGCAATCTCCATTTGTCAAGATGCGCAGAACATTTCTGTGCAGTTGCCGACATGCCACGCCGACATCCCAAACGGTTGCTAATTAGGCCCTTTTCTATAATTCATAGGAATGAAGGGAATCCACTTGAGGAATGAACAACATTCAGTGGTGGAAACTCATTCGGTTAATGAAAACATAAGAGCTCCCGTGAAATGCCGTACCTTAATCGAGGCATCCGGTTGCTAATTAGGCCCTTTTCTATAATTCATAGGAATGAAGGGAATCCACTTGAGGAATGAACAACATTCAGTGGTGGAAACTCATTCGGTTAATGAAAACATAAGAGCTCCCGTGAAATGCCGTACCTTAATCGAGGCATGCGAGGCATGGTGTTCTTATACCACATGACTAATCTGTATCGACGACAGCGCCATGACTATCAACGCCAACACAATCATTTATTTAACAGTGCCAAGGTGGGACCTTTGACCCGACAGGGCGATTCGACCAGTTCGAGGGGTCCATGCCGCGCATCAACCCTTATCAAGGTCTATACACCCATCCACCACCACCAGCGGAGAAGCCGTGCAGGTATACCAGCCACCACACCAGGTTACCAGGTTACCGAAGCGACATGGTTGCCCCTTCTTGACACCGCGCCATACTCACCGAATCAAATAACGGCACCCATCTGAATCAGTTATCGACACCAACCCACATCTGTTATGCCATTATTATCGACAGCATATACCTTGCCCACCGTGCATGACCGACCCGAGATACCCCCGCCAGCAAGGGCTCTGACTGACAGGTAGCTCTGATCCAGCCACCTATCCGCAATGTAGGTTAGCATGCTCAACCCAGTTGATTTCGTGAGTTCCCACGAGCCTACCTACCTTCCATTAATAACCAACTTCGATGCTTGGCGGTACCCCACCCCAACCCACCCCGCACATCATGCGTCCCTGATGCGCCGGCATAAATGAGTTGACAATGTGACAATAAACCCTAAACCCTAAACCCTGCCTCACGTGAGCGCATAGTGCGGCCGCTGGGCCAACCTGCTTACTGGCACTGCACCTAGTTATGCCGTCCCACCAGGAGAAGTAGCAAATATCCCATGTTCTGTCTCGTCCGGGCCTGAGCCCATGCTTTTAGGCAGAGTTGTGACACATGAACACTCCCCCCCCCACACACACACATGCACGGGTTGGGCGGGTCTCTTATCTAAACACACACATGCACGCGCACACACACGCACGCATCCTGTGCTAAGTGTTTGGCATTGCAGATGTCTCCACCCTTGGTACCCTAGCGCACTACATGGGGGGTCCAACATCAGCCCCGCCCCGTCCCCGCCCTGCCGAGCAGTATCGTGGCATCCTGCTATGCAATACTCCGCTGCGCCTCGTCATTTCCTAAAGTTTCCCCACCGTCTCACATCCTACCAGCCTCGCTGCTGCATCATGCTGCGCCATCGTCGCCGGCTGACGTCCTCCGCGGAGCTTTCATAAAACACGTAGAGCTTGCCCGTGGGGTCCACGGTTCCGTCTAGGATGTTGGCCGAGAACTGATCCTCCGCAATGACCGCCCCAATGACCTGGCCAAGAGCGAGCACCCGCAAGCGGCACGCCAGGCGCGCGGCAAACAGAGCACGTGGGCAGGGTCGACGCGGGAAAAGAGGAGGACGAGATCCAGAATTGTACAATGCAAAACACAGTGCTGGCACATGTGAACCAGTTACTAGTTCAGCCTTCGGCGCCATTCGTTGCGCCGTTCATGAAGGTAGGTGAGGCCGGCGGCTGGCTGCTGCGTGCCGCGGAGACAATAACGGCAGCTTCGGAGGCAAGCGGGTAGCTGTGCCACTGTGTGCGCCTTTCCAATTCATGTTCGGTTGGCTGAACACCGGCAACCATCCCACTGATCACGCAAGTAAGGGTCGAAACCATTTCCCGAACAAAGGGGAGGCACAATCCTCGAATTGCAGTTGTTTGCTTGCACGCACCTTGAACTTGTGCTCGCCGCTTCTTGTGTTGTCGAGGACGTCGACGGTCACCTCGCACGTGTCGCTCTGAGTGGCTTGCACGCGGACTTGGTACGTCTGCACGTTCATTGGACGAGTACGGCAAATCCAAGCGCGGGATGCAACATGGGGTACGCAGGGCAAACCGCCGCGTGCTAAGCCCATGAGTGAGCAAATAGGATGAGGCTGAAGGAAAGCGCCTCATCACCTCATCCGTCTCCGGGTGATGTTCGGGCGGCGGGGAACCCCACATGCCAGGCGCAGCTGAGACCTCCGGCGGCGAGGGTCCAAATGGACGTGAGGGCGACACACACCGCCTCGCCCAGCAGCTAGCATCAGTGCCCCCCCTGCTGGCGCCCTGCTGCCTGCCGGTCCGGCTTGACCGAGCACGGCCGCTGCCCAACGTGAGTCCCCATGCGCCCACCCCGGCCACTTTGTGCACTGGTGTTTGCACGATCATCTAACGTAGGTACCCACAGACCCGCCCTTCAACAGCTCAACACTGGACTGCACTGACGCGCCGACCCATCACCACCCCGCACCTGAGACACTCTCTCGGTGGTGTGTGCATCGACCTCGACAGGGTCGCACCCGCAGCCAGAGGTGCAGCTGGACAGCGGACGCACACATCGATCGTGAAAGGAGTCAGTCAACCTTATGATGAAGCTATGAGCGACAGCTGCTCCAGTGCCCTTGGGCGGCGTGGATACTATATATAGCAGGGGGCGTAAGCGATCAGCACTGCAGGTATGCGGTGTGGTGGGTATCGACGTGGACGTCCCATTAGTGGGCGTCCCATCCGGGCCTAGGCCCAGTGATACCAGGACCAGGTTCGTTGTACAGGCCGACGCCAAGCTGCCCAGACCCCGTACCCCCGCCGCACCTGACGCGCGCGACACCCATGTGCTCATACGACTTGAGGAACTGCAGGTACAGGGAGACCCTCTGGCCCGGGTCAAGGTGCGGCCGCCGCGTGATGAACCGCATCACCAGCCTCGACCCGGGCTTGTCCGCAACAAAGCCCCTCTTCGGCTTTTCCTGATTGCCCTCGTTGAGGTACTCGAAGCCGTCTGCTGACACTAGCGCCTGCCGGAATGCGTCGCCCATGTAGCACATGGTCACCTGGGGCGCCTCATTGTCTGCAATGGGATGTGGATCAGGGGTTCAGGGTGCCAGGGAGCGAGAAACGTGTGTGTGAGTGTGTGAGGCTGCCACACCCTGCGGGAGGTTGGAAGAAGCGAGGCACGCAGGGTTGCGGGGTGGCCGACAGGGTCCGTAGCAGCAGGCCGCTATGATCTTGCGCGAGCGGCGCTGCCTGCAAGGACAGGGCACACGGCGTGTTGGCTGGGCAATTAAGTAGTGCCTGCCGGCACTACTCAATTAGGTACCTAACGGGCTTTGGTACCTAGGTAATACCAGCCCATCCGGAGCTACTCAGCCTTGGCCATGCACCCGGTGCTTTGAGTCACGCCACCGCCAACACCCTAATCGAAGGTCTTTGGACGGTGAAACCAGACATGGCTGGCAGTTCAGGTAGGCTTTAAGATAACGCGAGGCGCTCTGGCGTGACGCCAACGAACTGCTCCGGCCCATGCACACCCTCACCCCCAACCGCGCCCGCCCGCTGCATACCCGCCCAGCGGCCAGCACCCGCCTCTGCCCGCCCAGGGGCCAGCACCCGCCCCTACCCGCTCAGCGGCCAGCACCAGCCCCTACCCGCCCAGCGGCCAGCACCCGCCCCTACCCGCCAAGCGGCCAGCACACGCCCCGACCCGCCCAGCGGCCAGCACACGCCCCTACCCGCCCAGCGGCCAGCACACGCCCCTACCCGCCAAGCGGCCAGCACACGCCCCTACCCGCCCAGCGGCCAGCACACGCCCCTACCCGCCCAGCGGCCAGCACCAGCCCCTACCCGCCGAGCGGCCAGCACACGCCCCTACCCGCCCAGCGGCCAGCACACGCCCCTACCCGCCCAGCGGCCAGCACACGCCCCTACCCGCCAAGCGGCCAGCACACGCCCCTACCCGCCCAGCGGCCAGCACACGCCCCTACCCGCCCAGCGGCCAGCACACGCCCGTTCCCAACCACGCACCCTTGTACATGGGCGGCTGCAGCGGCTTTGCCAGCATTGCCTTTTCCTCATTGGACAGCGGGTCGAGCAGCAGGTCGACCGCCGTGTCCTGCAGCATGAAGGCTACCAGGTCCGCCATGATGCGGTGGCCAGCGTCGCCCTTCGGGTCCGGGTGGGGACACGAGGGACGGTAATCAGTCGTCCGCATATCGGGTAGCGGACAGGTAACATGGCCAGGAAGGATGACTTTAAGCAAGACAGGCCACCTGTCGGTTGGCTGCTGGATGCCCTCATACCTGACGGCCAGACAAACGACGCCTAGGTGACAAGCCCCACCATGAAGTCGATAACTCAAACTGCTGCGGCCGCTCGCAGTGTGACACCACAACAGCACTGCAACACGCTCGCACCGGTCCACAGTCCATGGGGCGTCCTGACACTCGCCGTCACACGTGTACCTCAACCCCTCCCCGCCCTTCTCTTCAGGTATGCCGCACCGGGTGATGGTCGGCAAATGTCTGCTCCCAAGTGAACCCGTCCGCCCGATCCACAGCGGCCAGGCGGTACAGTGCTGTACGAAGCGATAGGTACTGTACGTCGTAGTACTGCGCCAGCGACCCTGTCGGGATGAATGCCCGCCCAATGGTGGGAGCAAAGTTACAGCCAATCTGCCAGCAGCTCCAACCGTACCAAGCATGTCATCACAAGGGTCAATAACCAAACCGGCAACTGGAAAAGAAGGGCAAAACAAGCTAGGCGCGTGAGTTTCATTCCGGTGCCGCCAGGACAGGGCTGAACTGTACTGGAAACAGAAAGTCGCATGCCTGCTGGCCCCGACACCCCGGTGTCATAGCCCTGCACGGTCGATTCCCCCACTGCCCTGGCCCGTCCCGCCCTCTTTCGCGCCGCGCTGCCGCCCGTTCACTCCCACGGAGTCTTTTCACGCCCCAGCAACGCGCCTCTGACCCATTTCCTCGGTTCCCTTATGCGCATCACCCAGGACCTTCGGGCAACGTTATCGGCACAGTTTACAGCCTTGCGTTCTGTCTGCTGGTTGTTTCCCAATAGGGTGACAGCGCGGTCGCGCCGCACAACATCTGCGCGCTTGGCGGCTCCGTTTCCATGCAGGTCCAACACTGTCGCAGATCCAAGCATTGTCCTACGTCAACACGTGATGTGTTCGACCGCGTTCGTTCTGGGCTTGTTTCTCTAGGGTTTACAACCGCCGCGCCCGTGAGTTGCCTTTGTTCCGCTGCAACTTCCCCTCAGCGCCTAGCTCAGGGCTTCGAAACAGCTCGTATTGGTTGAACCCGCACCTTCCAGGTCCTCCATCGTCATGTGGAACCGTAGATTGGCGTTGTCTTTGGCCATGCCGTCTGAAGGCACCTGCGGAGTGCGTAAATGTAAGGAGCTGCCGGTTATGGCCGGAGGCGACCTAATACAGGACCCCATGGCAACGCGCACGCGATGATGCTGCACGTACGTATGTACGTTAGTACGTACTTGCATGAGCACCACGGCCGGCTTGCCCGGCAGGGCCAGCAGCCTCCTGATCAGGCGCTCCATGACCTGCACGATTTGGTTGTCGAAGACTCTGTCGTCGAAACCTGCAGGGGTTGGACACACCAAGGCACAACCATCATCGCGACCAATACGGCGAGCCCAGCCGCTGTGCATGAAGCCGCGAGTTGCTGCGACTCTCGGGAGCTGGTTATGAGTGTTGTAGCCGTGTCGAGGCCAACGGATGATGTATCCGCGATCAGCTGGTCAAGTCCTTGTTCCCGTCCACCTTTCCCCTTCCCCTCACAACGGCAAGCATATCGCCGGCCGCCCATACCACTCGCAGTACCATCCAAGTAAACCCGCCCACCATTGTTGAGGATGTACTCCACCAGCACGAGGTCCACGTCAGGGTCCACCCAGTTGTCCATGCAAAGGACCATGTACGACGCGGGGGTAGCAGGTACGGCACCATTCTTCACCGTAATGTTTACGTGCGGGAAGGCTTCCTTCTGCGGTTGTGCGCCAGTGGGGGTGCGCGCAGGAGCCAACAACGAGATAACAAGCTTAACTCGGGCAAGGCGGGCCATGGCACGTCGACATCCTGATGGGCTCCGCGAAGACGAGGGGCAAAGCAGGTCTCAATACTGCGAAACTACAACATAGCACAGCAGAGGACGAAGCCCGGGCTTTCATACCGCCGGGCTTTTACACCAGGCGGTAGTTCTGTCCGTGCGCGAAACCCTCAGCGTCAGCAATAACATGTCAGGCGCTGAATAGCCGAGCAGCTAGCAAACACTGCATGTCGTCATGCAGGCATTCCGCTTCACATCCCGTGTACGTAACGGGAAGAGATGATAGTCGCACCGGTAACAGGTAAACAGCGCGGCCGTCCTACTACGCCGTCCTAGGTTGCAGGCCAATCGTCCATGCTTACGGCGCTTGTTCCGCTCAGTAGAAATTCCTTCTCAGGCGAGCTGCCGGACAACGCTTACCAGCCAGTGCCCCACAAAGCCGAACCAGCTGAGGTATGTCCGGTTGGTCGCGCCCTGACCCCAGGTGACACTGTGGGTGAAAGCAACGTGGTGAAATGATTTGTTACTCGGCGCGAGTGCACAAAAGGTGTCATCGGGGCTGACACGCGTTTGCACGGCAACACAGTGACGGCAGATTCTGGACCCACGGGAAGGAAGGACATTCCTAGGAGGGAGCCAGCACAGGGAAAAAGCGATGGATTTTCCAAGCCCCCAGGACAGCATTGCTATGTGTTACGCGTACCTGCCCCCGATAGCGGAAACCTTGAGGGGTTTGTGCCCCTGTAGGAGGTCGCGCACGAAGCGTCGCAACCGAAGCCGCATCCCAGCGTAGGCGAACCCCGCTCGGAGCTGAGGCATTGGTAGCAAGAACTTATAGCTGAGCAGGGGCGCCAACAGCCTACCGATGGCCGCTTTGTTAACTTCCACAGAGGCCATTTGGTGCGTGGATCGTTGCCATAGCTTATCTTTTCTGACTCTAGCTTGCTCCATGTCCGAGAAACCTCGCGGCAGGGCCCAAACCAACGCCAAAAGACCGAAAGCAATACAGGTACAACGGCTCGTCATTCCCATCCGTGCTGATCTAAATTAAAATCACCTCAAGAAATTAAAACTTCATGGAAAAAATGGTGAAATCCGAAAGTTCGAAACAAAAAACTGCCATATGTTAATGAAAAATGTAGTGCGACCGCCTGACCGCAGGATAGTATGAGAAGCCATATCACAAAGCATTTGTAGGTTACATCACGATTAGGGTCAGATGTGGTGTTCGTGCTGGATCTGGTTTGATATTTACCTGGTATCTGACGTGTCGTACGTTGGTTGCTACAGTTGCCCCACGAAATCGTGCACTGATGCAAAGGAGCGCCCCGGGCCGAACATCCCAACACCCACACGACGACGCGAGAGTAAGCTCTTTTCTCTTGTTATGGAGGGCACGGAGGGCATCGGACGGCATGCCTGCGGATGGACTCTTCCAACTTGTATCTAACGCGAATAGGATCCAACCGGGGGAGCCCGCCCCGGGCTAGAACCCATGCCCCACAACCGTAATGTAAGGGGGTTTTGCATGACATTGCAGTTGATCGAAGGGAGAGGTGGTAGGGCTGGTAGCCGATGGGTGGGTGGGGCTCAAACCCATGTGTTTTAATTGTGCGGCACGCAGAGCGGCGCGGGCGTGGACATCCTTTTGCGGGTGGCTGCGTGGGCCAGCGTGACAGGGCACCTAGGCACTGGCCCTGGCTGTCCTTGAGGACAAGGTGCCGGTAGCATGGATGGCCGCGACAAGAGGGGCCAAGGCGCTTCGACTTCTCGAGTGAAGCGAAGCGAAGCGAAGCGAAGCGAAGCGAAGCGAAGCGAAGCGAAGCGAAGCGAAGCGAAGCGAAGCGAAGCGAAGCGAAGTGAAGCGAAGCGAAGCGAAGAGAAGAGAAGCGAAGAGAAGCGAAGAGAAGAGTAGAGATAGGAGAGTTATTGCGAACGAACTGCCGTGGTGCGTGGAAGTAGGGCGCATGAGGTGTCTGCGTACGGCGGGGTACGGCACCGTCGGGAGGTCTGGCTATTGCGGCGCGTATGCGCACCTTTCTGTTAACTGCCGTACTTCTGACTTACCACGAGGCGTGTCCCTCTGCCGGGACAGTGGCCTCTAGTCCCCGACCCACCCACCCTGCACGGGAAGGTCGAGGATTTTACGGTGCCCTGGCGCCCGGGTTTTTGTTCTTCACCCCGGGTGCAGGGTTTTCCGGTGGGAGTAACGGGGCGGAGCCCCGGGTGTCCGGTGCAACACGGGTACTGTCATCTCTATCGGCCACTAGTGCATACTTACAACGGGTTGGTGTTGGGGGGCCATACGCTTTGGGGCTGAGAGCTGGATCGCTTTGGAGCTTTTGGGGGGGTCGCCGGGATCGGATTGCCGGCTTGGAGCTGTGGATGGCCGGGATCGGAGTGCCGGCCATTGCCTCGCCTGCATTGTTTCTGCTGTAACGCATCACGGCAGGAGTGAGCAATAACCCGGACGCACCCTTCCCACCAGCGGCTGGCGTCTTGGCCATGTCAGTCGGATTGCAACTCTTGGCCGTTACCACGCGGGAGTACTCCAAACGAGTGGGTGCCATCCTGCAACTGGCCGGGGTGACCAAACCGTGCATATCGATGCGCGCATTCCTCGTCTGTCAGTGAAACTTTAGAAGTACCGGTCTTGACTTTGGAGTCACAGCTTGAAGCATCGCAGCCCCGGTGGTGTAACTGCGCCCCTGGCAGGATGGTACATGTGCATACTTCCGCCTTAGGGTGATGATTGTTCCACTCTTGGGCAATTCTCGCCGTTGCGGCACGGCGTGTGCTTGCGTGGACTACCCGCCGACTCCTGGTCAGAGAGCTGCGCCTGGCCAGAACCACTTTTGCATCCTGCAGTGCAGCATGGGCGATAATGAGCCGGGTACTGCCTCGGTGGGCCCAGGCGCCGCGACGAATGGAGCAGTGTGGGTTGAATGTCGTCATCACGGCGGCGGTAGCTACAATGGCAATCGGCAGGGTCTTCGGAAGCCATCGCTCCGGAGCGCCGAGGGCGGGGGCCCACACGAACAGGCCCTACCGACGGGTTCAGACTTGACAGCCGGGAGCTCGGCGGGCCATCGTGAAGTTTTGCAGGCGCCTGCATGGATCAGCCCAGTTCGGGGTGCCGCGATGCGCATTGGTGTTCCCCTTCCATCCCGCTCAGTGGACCTCAGGAAGTGTCCTGTGATGTTAGGTCAAGGGTCAATAACTACAGGTCGGCGCCCCAGGGCTATAGGGACGTGGCAGTATGGGAACGGCCCAGCCAGTGGGGTTGTTGGTCAGGGTGTGGGGCTTTGTTCTTGCTTTGTGTGGGCCTCTCGGTCAGCGGCCACCAGTTATCTTGATACGCTAGGCACGGCATCCAAGCCCTGCGGGATTGGGCAGCTCCGGTGTGGTGGTCGTCGGCCTGTTGGGTGCCGATGTGGGTCACTTACCCCATGCCCCGTTGTTCATGGTGCCCCCGCGGCCACGCCCCGCCCCGGCCCCCCGCACACGTGCCTCGTGGGCACGTGGCCGCGACTGCCGCGGTACAAGACTGATCTAGTTTTGCGCCTGTCGGTACCGTACGCCCGGGCTGGCTTGACTGGGCGGTGGGCCCCACCGTCGCGGCCGCAGTTATCTATAATGATCCCATCTGTTCTGACCCCCGCCCCGGCGCCCCGCCCCGGGCCCCCTCCTCGGCCCCCTTCCCGCCACGTGATTCGGCGGGTCTGGCGCGGTTTCCAGGAGAGGCAATCCTGGCGCGCTGGCAACCTGGTGTGTTGGCCGGTATGGCTGCATGATCCCCCACGGGTGATGGAGGATGACCACGGGTGATGCGATGAGATGAGGCGCTTACAAGCTATCTGGGCCCGTTGGAACGCCCTGTCGAGACTAAGGGTCCACCTTGTAACGTTTAATGAAAATGGTCCCCCGCTAGGTGCCCCTACGTGCTTGGGTGGTCATCGTTTGTGGTCCCTCTTTGTTTCTGTGCAGCGTGACTGCAACGTCGCTGAACGTCGCTCCGTCGCTCTGTCGCCCTACGTGCCTCCAGCAACTGTACCAACCCTTACCAACTGTACAGTGGATTAAATTTTGCCACTGGTATTTGATACATGAGGCCACCAAGTGTCGATGGTAGGTCTGTTGTACGGGGTTGCGAGTTGTAAGTTGATCGGCGCACGAATTGGGCAGGACTGCTCGGGTTGTCGTTGCATTTCCCAATGAAGAAATCCATATTGATCCGTCTGACAACTGGAACTTCTGTTTCGATTCAGCGGGCTGCGTGCCCAACGCGTCCGCCACAATGCAGTTTTTTATACATGTAATATACATGCACATGATCCAATAGGAACATCATGGTCGAGGTCTGCATGGCTCCATGCGTCGGCACTGGCTGGCGGTTGGGGGTTTGTACCGCAGCGACTATTTGGTGGGAAAATTGTCGAATGAATGTCCAACAATTATGCCATAAGCTCTTCTTCTTGTATTCGTGATTTTTTCTAATTTATATTCCACTGGTTTTTTGTCGCCCAAGCACTTGGTGCACAGATAGTTCGGACGCAGGCCGACGCGCACAGCTGCTGCAATTGTTTTGAGAGGCCCAAATTCACAAGAGCATCACGGAAAGCTAGTATGGACACTAGCAGCGCCTTTACGCTCGCGGAGCAGCAAAGCGACCCTACTGCCCATGACGTTTCGGGCAGCAAACTTCCAGGAGAGCCGAGCGGAGGTTGCGAAACAGAAACTTTCATCATGCCAGAAATGAACGAGCTCCTCAGCAATCTCCAGGCGTTTTTCGGCAACCAGTGTATCCCGCGGGCGCGCGGTGTCGAGACGGTGCGAGTGTGCTGCTGTGAATCCTTCACAAGATAAATTTTGACGCAGAAGCGATGTGTTCTTGACTTCACAGGAGGTGGCGAACCTGCAGTATGAGATTAACGGTGTGACAGACCGGGCCGAGTCGGAGAAGAACGAAGCCCTCCAAGAGCTAAACCGCATGGGAAAACTGGTTCTCACGTTTCAGGACCGGATCGCACAGGTATGCAAGAGAACGGTTAGCAGGGCACGGACGCGCATTAAATTGCAGCGCAATTGACGGGAACCGGGACGAGCGCGTCTTGATCTGGGTCGCACCATGTCTGAAGGGCCGCATGCGATCCTTTCCTCAACACCCTACACATAATTGAGGCTGACCCACATGCCAGGCTGGCAATTACGGCTTTGCTTACTCCTGCTCTACCCAACGTGGCCCCCTCCACATGTTCCGTGGCGGACCTCGACTGCAGCTCCTCCACATCGGGGCGTTCGGTGGCCACCGCTAAGCCGATGTGCATCTGGTACCATTGATGGAGACCTAGGCTGTGGCCGCTCGCAACGAGCAGCACGTGGAATTTCATTTGGGGTTTCGTAGTATGGTGCAAAAGGGTGCAAACGGCACATGCCGATGTTGTAACGGTTCGCTGTGAGCCCTTGACACCGCCGTGCCAATCTGCCTTGCCAATCTGCGTCTCGTACGCAGTCTCTTTGCTGGCGCCAAATGATGTACTGCGCTGTGCGACTAGAGAGCTGCGGCATGGTCAAGGACGCACACCTCCAGCAAAAAGACTTGAAGCAAAGTTACATCGTACAAGAGCAGTTACATAGCTCCTGTCTGCAGTGTCTCCATACCCTGCGGAAGGTAAATCACGCTTGCGCGCAGCCTGGCAGCATAACGCCCATACGCACATCTGCATGACGAGGGTAGTAGTGTCTGGGCAGTACATGTGAGCTGCACCCGCCAACACACACTGGGCATTGCTTTGTACGGAATCGCCTCACGTTGTGACAGACAGCGAGATGAACGCGACCCAGGCAAGCCGCTGAGCAGGAGCGACGCCGGAAGACACCATGAGGAAAGGTTCTGCACCCACCCACGCTGTAAACCTTCAGTCAACACGGCGTGCGTTTGCAACATCGACGCACAGCTCTGATGAGGCGACGCCTGCGGGCGCGCATTCAGCGGACGGCGATCGGTCCAAACGCATGACATGGCTAGTCATGCCATCGTCGTTGCATAACTATTCAACCAATGCTGCCAGGACGCGTCGGACGCGGCCTTGGCCAGTTCACAACACTACGTGAGACTGCCACGAAGCAAGTCTCAGAACTGCACACATAGCTGCACGTCTATCAACGCCACGCGACCGCCAAATGTCATCACACACGCTCCCCAGCATCCGTACCGACCTGACACAAGAGTGCGGCCTGCAGATCAACTGCATTCGAAGTGCACCCATCGCGGAGCGAAAACGTACAGAGTCTCTTCACCTACAAACTCTTCTGATGTACACGGGTCGCGACTGCTTTTGCATCGAGACGCGTCAATCATTGCTCTCAGACAGCGGCGACACACATCGAAGTGAATCGACATGATGGACACACACACACACACACACACACACACACACACACACACACACAGCCACACACTACCGCGTACCGTGACTGGTTTGGGTCAAGCGGGTTTCTTCGAAGAACACACTGCCGCGCGTATTATTGTGCAGGTTCGGCACCCAGTGCACCGTTATTGTACGAAAACATCTCAATCTGTAACGCAGTAGAAAGCCAAACACTGCAAATCATATTGTTGCGGCGCCGTGTCTGCATAATCCGCTGCGTCCCTTCCTGCCTGAACTTGTTACGCAGAAGCTGCAATGCAACTTGACACCAGGAAAGCGCCCAGCACCAGCCCGCTCCCGCACCTAGATTAGTCCCATGATGTCAAGCCGCGTCTGCCCGCAAGATGTGCAGGCGCCGCCTCATCAACGCCAGAGCTACTCAACGCTCGTAAAACGTTGTACCCTAAAAAGTTCTTACCCTAATGCCCAAATTTCAGAGCACAACTGATCCAATTGTGTTGCGGCTACGTCCAGGACATCTACCGGCCTAGGGCATGCTGTGTTCCCATCCCAGCAGCTCGTATGCCAGTTGCCGGACCCGTGGCGGTCGCGGAAGCTGCTGCCGCGGCCAGAGCGGCTGCATACACCGAAGTCGCGTCTCCAGCCTGTCCGTCGCCCATCGCCCCAGCCCAGCCGCATGTGGCGTCTAAGCCTCCCGCCCCGAAACCCTCTGCGGCCGCCCCAGCACCGTAGACACCAGCGGCACCGTACATGCTGTACGAAAGCACCGAGTCAGCAGCAGCAGCCCAAGCGCCCGCCGAGGACGCGCCGGCGCCAGCCATTGTAGACGAAGCTCCATTATTTGCGTGCGACGGCGTGCCGGCGGAATTCACACCGCCAGCCGTGGGTGTTCCGGTCCCGGATCCCAACCCGCCGGCGCCGTACGAACCCAGGTTGACACCTGCAGCTGCCAGATCCCGCAACAACTGTTGTGCGTGTTGGGATTGCTGTTGCTGTTGCTGTTGCTGCTGCTGCTGCTGTTGCTGCTGCTGCGGATACATCTGCTGATACGAATGTTGCTGGTACTGCTGCTGGTACTGATGGTATTGATGATGATACTGCTGCTGATACGCCTGCTGGTATGCCTGCTGATACTGTTGGCTGTAGTGCGGCTGGTGCGGCTGGTACGTCTGCTGTTGCTGCTGTTGCTGTGGCTGCTGCTGCTGTGCTTGCTGCAGCGGCTGCTGCGCCCCGTATTGCTGCATCGCGTACTGCGTCGCCTGCGGGTACTGTTGTTGCTGTTGCTGCGGAGCCAATTGTTGGGTTACTTGGTGCGATTGGGAGATGGTCGGCTGGCCTGTTGACCCGGACAACAGGTTCCGCGCCGCGGGGACCGCGTGCGCCAGCTCCGCTGCGCTGCCAAACGGCATGTTCGCAGAAGTGGGAATGGCGGAACGCAGCGCAGTGCTGCCAGTCGCTTCACCGCCGCCTGCGTCGCCCGGAACCGCGCCGGTGGCGGAAGGCGCGTATGAGGTGGATGCCGCGATGGGGATGTTGTTGATGCCGCCTGCGCTGTTGTACAAACCAACCGTGTTGAACACCGCGCTTGTGCCAGCTGTGCTCCCGTACAGATTGTTCGTGCTAGTCGCTGCAGCGGCTGAAGGCATGGTCACGCCGCTGGCATTGCGCCAGGTAGCAGAGGCGGCGGCAACACCGCTGTCAGCGCCGGAGGTGGTCCGGCCGGCTGAAACCGCGTCAAGGCCTGAAGCAGCAGCGCCGCTGGCCGCCGCCGTCGCATTCAACCAGGCTGCACGGGCGGCGTCCAATGAAGGCCCGGACAGCGACCTACTGACTGCTGTGCCGCCAATGCCCCCCAAATTGCCATTCGTTGCAGCCGTCGGCGTCGCCGAGGGGTTCATACTCGTCTTCGAGCCCATCGCGGAAACTGAGACCGGAGGCGGCTTCGCTGTCGCCGCGCCAGCAGATGCCGATGTGGCCGTCAGCGGTAACCAGGGGTAGGATACACCGGACGTGCCGCTGTACGACGGCAGCGCTACCCGGCCGTCATTGCTGTGAGCCGGGGCACTGGACCCGGACGGCTGCACACCTGCACTCGGAAAGCCCCATCCAGCTCCTGGGCCAAAGGCGTTGATCCCGCTGGCACCTGCGCCCTTGTCAACGGTGCCAAAGCCTGATTGTGAGCCCTGGGCTGGCGGATGAAGGTGCACTTGCTGCTGCTGCACCTGGCCCGCCTGCGCCGAGGCTGTCGGCTGCATCGACGGCGCATGTTGCATTGACGCAGCCACATCAGTCGGGGCCAGCTGCGCTGCACCAGTCCCCATGGCCTTCGACGCTATGGCGCCACCGGGCATCGCAGTGCTGAAGCTCAGGCTCCCGGCCGTGAACGCCGCATTCGCAGGCCCTCCAAAGTAGGCCTGCGCTCCAGTCGGAATCGCCTGCGCTCCCGAGGTGAGCCCTGATGCCGCGACGCCGTTAGTCAGCCCAGCACCCGCTTGACCAGACCCTGCATACGTCCCACTACCTGGAATCAGGCTGGCTGCAATCGTCGGGGCGGACGTCACGGCCGTTGCTGTCCCCGTAGCCCCTGATGACGGCTGTGCCGTCGGCGCAATCAGTAGCTGCGGGCGCGGCAAGCTGCTGGCGGAGGGTCCAGATGGCGGCGCGATCGTGCCACGCTGTTGCGGGAGCGCCGCCGCCCGGACAGGATGGCTGCTGTACGCCGGCAGCGGCGTCTGGTGCCCAGCCGTGGTGGTGGCAGAGCCACCGATACCGCCCGTTGACGGAGCTCCGGCAGTTGCCGCCGCCGGTGCTGCCATGGCTGCGATTGCAGGCCCCACAGGTGTCGCCGCCACAGCAGTGCTGGATGCTGACAGAACGGGTGAGGCGTATGGCAGTGGGAACGACGCCGCGGCGGAACTGCCGCCGACAGAGACTGCTTCAGCCGCTTCGCGCTGCGCCCCTGGTCCAGGGACCTTCGACGGAGACACTGAGGTCTTGCCGACCAGCGGCACGGAAACGGGGTACGCCCTCGGTGCCGCCGCTGCCGGCTGCGACGAAGTGGCCATCGAATCGTTAAGGACCAGATTCCCAAAGGCCGCCCTGACAGCCGCAGATGCTGCAGTGCCAGTGCTTGATGCGACAGGGAGCGCACCTGCAACACTGATGACAGCCTGTGCCGCTGCAGGCGCTTCCGAGCTGGGTACAGGCACAGCCTTAGCCATCATTGGCACGGCAGGCACTTGCGGTTGCGCCGGCCGGACGATTGGCGCCGGGGCGGGTATTGGCCGCGGGACCCGAACCGGTACAGGCGCTGGCTGCCGTGTCGACAGCGTTGACGGCGCCGGGGTAGCCGCAGCCACATCCGGCTGCTTTGTGGGTGTCGGAAGCGTCGGAAAGTGCTCCATGGTCGACGGCGGCGGCGCCACCGCTGTCAGCCCCGCACCCATACCCGCGGCGGCTTTGGTCGCGTAGGGCCCGAACGCAGCGGCCTTAGCGCCGCTTGCAGCGTTGATGGCTGCGAGGGCGTCTTTATCAATCAGATCCGAGAGGCCTTCCTGCTCCGCGGTCTTGAGGCTGGCGGCGATGGCCATCTCCAGCTGCAAATCCTCCTGTTGGAAAGGGGTACCGCGTTTGCTTGATGTCAAAGCGTTCAGCTGGAAATAATCTTGATATCACCTATCACGAATACAAGGCATTCCCTGGTTCACTGCCGCAAGTCCATTCTTGGAACGATGACACGCGTCTGGTCGTAGCGAACAGGTATCCGGGACCCTTCCCAACGGCGGGCTGGTTTGTTCCAAACCGGCCACAAACACGTCGTAGGAACCCACCTGCCAGTGCCACTCAGCGGCGTCTCGACCGCCAGCGGGCCCGAAACCTCGACCGCCCAAGCCGCCGCGAGGCCCTGCAGTCGGCCCATTGCTACTGTTCCCGAAGCCCCGACCTCTACCTGCCCCGCGGCCGCCCGCCATGGGCGGCGGTGGCGGCGGCGGTGGCGGCGGCGGCGGCCCGCCCGGCCGCCCGGGCCGTCCGGGATCGTAGCCCGCAACTGCTGCAGGCTGGGAAAATTGTTGCAGCCCCGGTCCCGACGCGATGAAAGCTGCGGGTGGCGGTTGGGCAATGCCCACGCGGCCCCCATTCAGAGGCGCCGTTGAGGAGACGCTTGGAGCCCTGTTCTGCGTCTGCGGCCCGCGGCTGGGCATTCCCTGTTGCGGTGGCTGCGTCTGCTGCTGCGTCTGCACCTGCTGCTGCTGGGATTGTGCGAGCTGCGATGGAGCAGGGTTAGACGCCTTGGAGCCCTTGGCACCCGTCCCTGCCCCAATTCCGGTACTGGTTGCGCCCTGGTTGGCCGATGCGGCACCCGCTCCCGCTCCTGCACCACCCTTCTTCGCGCCCTTGCCAGTCCCACCGGCACCACTCGTGCTAGGGGCGGCCGCTGCCGCAGCTTCCCGGACAGACCGTTCGTACTCAGCAGCGGCGGCCTCCATGGCGGAGCGCATGGCCGCCTCCTTCTCCGCCTCGGCCTGGCGCTTCTGCTCCGCAGCGGCGGCCCGCTGCCGTTCCTCCTCCTGCCGCCGCGCCTCCGCCTGGCGCTGTCGCTCCTGCGCACGTATTGAGGAAACATATTTTTTGTTGGACGCTTCAACCACATCACCAACACTACGCGCTTGCAAAGGTCCCACACGGTCATCACCGGCCATCAACACTCGTTGGCAAAGGGGATAGATCGCGACGTCGCTGTGATGTGCACGACAAGAGTCGAATCCCATCGCAGTTCAGCCACGTCAGCCGCACTACATCGAGTTGGAAGCGCCTGTCCTGCAATGGGGGCGGGCGCTTTGTTCGAAACCTGCATTTTTCATCGCATGTGCCCCGCAGCAAAGGCCAGGGAGCGCCGCATCGAGCGGACCGGCAATCTTGTCGGGGACCCACCTGTTCCGATGCTTGATCCTCGGCCGTAGCCGCTGCGCCTCCAGGGCCGTCAGAAGCACCCACACCTTTGCCTCCTTTGGCTTTCTTCCTCTTGCCCTTTCCCTGCCCCGCCGCATCCGATGCTGCCGCAGCAGCGTTGCCGCTCAAAGGACTGGAAGCTGCCACCGAGGCCGCCGCGGGCTGTTGCGGCTGTTGCATTGGCTTTGGTGCTGCATCGGTCCCTGTCGTCGCCAACGGTCCCGCAGCTGGCTTCGCTCCTTGCCGGCTGGATCCCCCTGCTACTGCCGTCCCAGCGGGGCCTGCAGCCGCCGTCGAACTGCCCGCCTGGGCCGCACCAGCCGTTGTGGGTGTCGCTGTTCCGTTGGACGGCCCGGCGGACGCCGCCGCAGACGCAGCAGCTTCCGATGTGACTGCTTTGCCGGTGGTGGCAAACACGCTTTCCTCCGAGAGCTTGCCCCACTACGGACACGTGGAAAAAAGCGAACACACGTGGACGGCCGCATTCAGGCCGAAGAAAGGTGTACCGGGGGCGCACGCAATCACAGCAAGATCCTGAAGCACCAAGACTACTTGCGTCGGTTGTTCAGGGTTCCCCAGCTGCGGTTTGATGGCCGGCCCTTTGCTCTGGCACATTGATCGCGCACACAAGCCCTCGCCTGGCTTCACAAGCATGCAAGCATCGCAGCGGTTTACCCTCCTTCGCCTCATTACTAGAGGATTTCAACCAGGCCGTAGAATCTTCCACCTCGGTCTCTGATTTCCCGCACCTGCAACTGGCCGTCCTTCCCGTCATTCCCGCCAGCCGTCCAGGTCCCGGCGCGTCCGCGGAATACGTAACGCGTGCCGGGCGCCAGACCGGCCACATCAAACGTGGCGCTGGTGTCGGAGCTCAGTGTGGTCCAGGCCGCCGCGGGCAACTCGCTTGCTCTCTTGTACTCAAGCTCAAAGCTGTGGAGGTCAGTGCAAGCCAGGACGGGATCAGCCGGACGCAGCTCCGTTTCATGATACGGATGCAGAAGCACAACAGCGCTTCATGGCAAGTAACCAATGCCAGCCGCGCACTTCCGCGCCCTCGTCTAGCTGCTTCCCTCGCCGACATTACCGGGCGAAAAATGTGCCCGCCCTTACGTTGGTTTGCGGCGCCCGCCCTTCGCCGCTCACCGGATCTTCCGCTGGTCGAGCCACATCGTCGCCTTCTTCTTGGGGTCAAGGCTGACACGGATGGAGGTGTCGCTGCGCACACCCCCGGGATTGGTGGGTCGCGGCAGCTGCTGACCCGCGAACTTTGCAAGGCCCGGGTCGGGGGCGGCGGCGAAGGCGTTGCGGCGGCCCTCGTCGGAGCGCGCGAAGAAGTCATCTGCCTGAGAACAATGAACAGCGGTTGCTGGAATTACGATGCTCGCAGGAGTCACACAGCAGGAATGAAGCGGTAACGTTGAATCCGCTGACGGGGGATCTGAATTATACTCGCAGATCACATCGACAGCCCGGAATTCCGGGTGTATACACGCCAACGAACCCACCTCCTTTGCACGCCGCTTCCGCTCGTCCTTCCGCGCAGCTGTCTTGGCGCCCCGCGCCTGCTGCTGCGACTCCCAGTATTCCCGCGCCTCATCTTCGTCGTCGACAGTGCTGTAGCTGCCTGTACGGACAGGCGAGGACGCGTCACATTGGTGCCGGGGTAGCGAAACCCCCGGGAACCCCGGAGCATGCCGCAGCGCCGCCTTCCAAAGGTCCAACAGGGCAGCCTTGGGCATTCAGGATAAGGTGCCTTTGACAAGAGGGCCCTCGCCCCACCTGGGCACTTTGGCCCCCTAAGCCCCAACCCTCGTTCTTACCCGAATCGTCGTCGTCGTCGTAATCGTCATCCGATTCACTGTCATACGTGTAGAACGACGCCCCACGGCCACCTACGTGGAAGGTCGCGTACCGAGGGCGGTCAGGTTTGGTACGCGGATCAACTACATGACAACCATCCAAACAGGCACTCGCACGTGCTTGGGCGGATTCGCGTTCACTGTGC
The DNA here is from genome assembly GCA_003117195.1 of Eudorina sp. 2006-703-Eu-15. NCBI lineage: Eukaryota > Viridiplantae > Chlorophyta > Chlorophyceae > Chlamydomonadales > Volvocaceae > Eudorina > Eudorina sp. 2006-703-Eu-15. Next base: position 2,436,372 of record BDSI01000003.1, on the reverse strand, counting down.
AGGACAAGCGACAAGGAGCGCGCTGCAGACACAACAAAGATGCTGTAACGATTTGGCTGGCAGGTGCATCACGCCGCCTCCTTGTTGTGCACCCCTCGTCTCACTACTTATGGCACATGTGCAGGGCCTGGCTCTTACAACGGAAACGACACGGCACCCTTGCTACCGCTGCTGACGACGCTAGCTTACACGTAGCACAGCACGAGAGCACTAACGCACGGCTATCGGCATGCGAAGGATTTCAGTCCCGCACGTAATCGGCATTCGCCCTCAGCGTATCTCCCATGAAAAAACGATGTCGCGAACTTGACAACTGCCCCACGTGAACGTGCCTGGGGGACCATAGCCGCCGCCTCGACGACCGGGCCGCCCGGGTCCCCTCCTGCCACCTTTCCCGCTGTACATGGGGAAACCTGGCATGAAACCCATCCCGCCCCCAGGCATGAAGAAGACGTGGAAGCCGCCGCCACCGCCACCGCGCCGGCCCGCGCTGCCCATGCGCATGCCCCCAAAAAACCTGTAGGGCGCGGCAAATCGTTGTGTCTGAATGTATCGGAAACACTTGTAGTATAACTTCTCGCATCGTGCGCAACGCGGGGAGGCGCACCCCAGCCACGAGCACACAGTCACGCCGATCAGGTTACTAAACCTTCATTGCCAGTGCTTGCGCGTTTTCTATGCCACAACCCTACGCTGCTGCAGTACATCATCGTACGTCACCCCCGTTCCGTCAGTGCATGCCCCCCGAGAACTGCATCCGACCGGCTTACATGCGGTAGAAGAACTCCGACGTGAAGAGGTCCTCGTAGCCCTCAAAGTCGTGCTCGTCGAAGATGTCGTCCGGGTTCACATGGTCCAGGTCATCATCGTCGGTGGACAGCCGGGCGTATGCGGCGGAGATCATCTGCGGAAGTGGTCGGAGGCGATATGGCCAGGGCGGCGCGGGGTGGAGTACGTACGACGGACGGCACGCAATGGTTGACAGCAACACAGGTAGGATGGAGGAAACATCTACGACAGCAACATCCACGACATTCCAGGCGCGGACCGTATCGATGAAGGCCCACGATGAAGGCCATGCGAGCTCCCGTGCGAACAAACGTATCTCATCACAAAGTTATCCCTGCCTTGCCCAAATCTACAACGACGACTCGCCTGGAAGCGCACTGTTGCCGTCTCCTTATCCGCATTCTTGTCTGGATGCCTGCGCATGAGAGACATCGGATGAAGACTAACAAGTATGCCATGCGCCAACCCGCGCCACGTCACAGGAAAAGGTCCGGAGCACAGTCGTCGCCCCGTACGACGTGCCGGCACGCACACCGGACGACACAAGGGCCCCACCATTGCAAGGCCAGCTTCTTGTATGTCCTTTTTACTTCGTCTTCAGATGCACCCTGGCAGGGGAAACCGGGAAAGGTTAAAGCATTTCACATAGGCACGTCCGACTTGTTGGCACCCTGCTACTTCAGCAAGAAAGCTGACATGCAACGCTTAATACCAAAGGCGAACGCGTTTGGCAATACATCGGATATGTTGTCGCCCCGTCGATACGAGCGGCAGATCGGCGCGAATTTCCCAGCCCGACACCTCACTTCTTCCAGTCCCAGCTCCGATAGCGCCTGTGCGCGTGTAAGCTTCATCGTGCCAGGGATGAAGTACGTGAGCCTCCGTCGCCTTCACTGAGGTGCAATGCACGGCCCCTGGCTCGGCCAGAGGGGCCGGCAGCTGGAGAATCAATAGGAATCAGCTAGCAGCCTTTAGGAAATTGTTAGCGACCATGTTACACGCAATGTCGAAACTTGTAAGTCGCCTGCCCGGCCACCGCAAAAAGCGCAGAAATAATCTTGTAATCCAAATCAATAGCAGTTACCAGACAGAGAAAGAGGGTGCCGCCTCGCAAACGATGCCAACCGAGGGTTACGACAGGTCGTTGAGGTGTCTGTTGTCGCTGGGCCTACTCTGGGCCTGTACCTAAGGACTTGTGCACTTTTTGGGGCGCATACCATATTATATTCAGTTCTTGACGAAGCTGCTGTGTTCGTCTACCAAAGCCTCAAGGAGCCAGGGCCGCCGTGGACCAAGGACCGCTTTCCCTTAGCTTTTTGCAGGCACCGCAGCCACATTCCATACACTGTACGCGTGCTCATAGCGGATCAATATATCTTTTTGGCGCCGCGTTTTGTGGTTCACAAAGCTAAATCCTGACATCTGCTGCGCAACAATGAAAGGCCTTAGCTTGAGCGCGCGCGTGAACCGAATGTGGGGCGCTTACGAGCGACAGCTCAGCCGGCGCCCTGTGCTGACCCAGATGGCTACGTCCTGTCTGCTGTGGGGTTGTGGAGACGTCCTCGCGCAACGGTGCGGCGCCCGGGCCTATCCGCCGCGCAGCATTACCATTGAGCAACCCGCTCCCGATTGGGCCGCTGCTAACCTCGCGCACGACCTGTCGTCCGCAGGGTTGTTGAGCAGCGGCGCTTGTCTGAGGTAGACGCACGCCGCGCAGTCGCCACGGCGGCCTTCGGCGCGACCTTCATGGGGCCATTCGGGCACTTTTGGTACCACCAGCTGGACGTCGTGTGCGGCAGGTTTCTGGCCGCCGGCACTCCTGGCTTCATTGCGGCCAAGCTGATCGCGGACACGCTTGTCATGGGGCCGCTGTACGTAGTGGCGTTCTACGCCTGGGGCTGCGCGCTCATCGACGGTTCGGGCGTTGAAGGCTTCAAAAAGAAGATCACGCAGGTGTGCGCGAAACGATACGGGCCCATGTGCGAGATTAAAGGGTTGCGATCATGTTTTCGCCCATGAGGTGCCTGGGTTCTAGGGTTTATAACCGTGCCCTGGGACTAGGCTTTTCAGAAAAGGGGGGCAGCCCCTCAAGCGGTTGAATTTGTTGCCCTGTGCCCCGGGGATGGACTGAGCCATGGGGTACGCATGGAGCACCATTGGCCGGCACTGACTATCTGCTGGTGGGACCCGGCCTAGCTATCTTCAGTTGCAGTGTAACCTGGGCTGCGCGACCGACACGTGCACCCTATCGAAAGGCTAATGGGTTTGTGATTACAAAGCCATTGCACACGGTCTAACAAGCAACTGTCCTCTGGCCGCCAGGACTTCATCCCCACTTTCACCGCGGAGCTGGCAGTTTGGCCCCTCTTCCAGGCCTTCAACTTCAGCCGTGTGCCGGTGGAGCACCAGCTGCTTGCGGTGAACGCGGCCACGCTGCTGGTGAGTGGAGTTGCGTACACCTTGTACGAGGAGTAAGGAAAGGGGGTTTGGGGCCATGTCCAGAGCCTGAATGGCGACTAAGCGGTGCGGGGTGGAGCGAGTTGTCCTTCGTGGGTGAATATGATTGGTACCCTTCCAAACCGGTTGACTGATCTGAATGCACCACAAGCCGTGCAGTAGTTCACTGAACTAACGCCTCAGCCGAGGAGGTATCTTGACGTCCTTGACATGAAAGTTTGACGCGTCCAGACGCTGCGTCATTCTGTCTGTGGCGCAGGACGCTTGCTTCCTGTCCTGGGCTCGATCTCAAGACGACTGGGTGGCGACGGCGACGGAGGCCTGGAGGTCATGGCGGGAGGGTGCTGCCCTGGAGCCGTCCCAGCAGGCGCTGCCGCCAAAACGGTTGGGACAGGGCAAGGCGCTCTAGCTGATGCCCATAGCCTGAGCACGCGTCCATTTCAGTCGTACTGCGGTAGGTGCTGGTATTAACATGCTTTTGCCTCCTATCCGACGGTACGCGGCCTTTGATGCCTCTTGACGGAGTTTCGTTGGAGTCACGATGATCCAAATTGTGCCGCTGCCGTTTCCGGTTGCTTTAAGGTATCTAGTGTCATTGGGGGTTTTTCTCTGATCCGGCTGTGGAGACTGCCTCAGGCATACTAAACCCATATTGGTGTTGACAGATTTGAGTGACAAGCCCAGCCCTGCCTGGGAAGTTTTGCCCCTTTCGTTTCCAGCCCAACCTTCTTGATTTCGGTGGGCTTTCGCTTTATGCTGATCAGAGAGTAGGCTGAGCGATTGCGAGGTGTGTTCGTGAGGGTATTGCATTGATTGAGGTTGGGAGTTGGAACATGAAGTGTTCGGCTGCCTTTGCTGCCGTCCTGCTTGCCATCCGGCGAGCAGTATCTCGAGGTACTTGCTGGGCGGTACTGTTCGTGTCACCATGGCGATTTCGAGTTAGCGAGAGATGCTTGCAGGAGGTCTTTCGGGTGCGGCTAGGGATATGCTGAGATGCGGTCGGGCCCAGCGGTGTGATGTGACAGCACGTGCTTAAGGTTTGGACAAGACAGCACTGGACTTTGTGCTCTGAGTGGTCAGGGAGTGAACTGGCCGTGCAGCTGTGACATGAATGGAGCGGAAACATGAGCGTGAGCGGCCCGCGCAAATTGATGAGTGCCATTTTTCGTGCAATGTGATGGCAGTGTTGCATGGTCGGCGGAGCGAGATGACTTCAGCCTGACGTGGAGAGGCGTGGAGGGAGCGGTGAAGGCAGGAAAAGGGCATGGCCGTCCACCTGCTGTCCGTCTGTGTCTGTGGGATTGTTCTAGTCTTATGTCCATCAGTAGGCTAAACTGGCGCAGGCAGGGTGGATGATCAGGTGCTGCTGCCAGTTGGAGGTGCTCCTGCCATTAGGTGTCGGAGATTCCCGTTTCACGGCCTCGTGTATCCTCGCAGAGTATTTGTGCGACGACCTATGAGCAGTTGCGTGAGAAGTGCGTTCAGCTGATGAACAACTCGTCCGGTGGGATGTTGGGTAGCGGTGCCCGTTGTGGGGCGTCGGAAGCTGTTATTGTGTAGGGTTGGATCAGCCATGGTGCACACCCGACTACTTTGCGTACATCTGTACCTTGCTCATACATGTGGAAGTATCCTTTGTACCATTGCGACTTGTACGAGCGCACCAGTCGGACCAGTACGACGGCGTCGCGGCCGTTGAAGACATGAAGTGGAGAACGCAACCCAGAATTGACGGGGACCGCAACATGTCACATATTGCAGAATTATTACTTCTTTTGCAACCGTTAAAAGTTGGACCCGTATCCCGACCGGGTGCTCTTGTGCTGTCCATTTTGCCAGTACGCGAACCTGACACAATTCCCGGAGGGTAAGAGTGACCGCCCGTGTACTCGTGCCAAATGGTCGTGGCAGACATCCCAGGCCGTGCATTCCCCAGCAACCGTTTCGTGTGGGCAGATGGCTGTGCCCTCAGCGCCCGAATCGCATAATCAAACATCCCTAGCCTCGGGGTTTAGAGTCGCTCAAAACCATCCCGCAACGTCCGCGGCCCCGAAGGCAATCCGACCCCTTGGCGACAAGGTCCCGTGGCCCCGCCGACCGTCTGAACCTGCCCCGGCGAAAGCCATCATAGTTCTAGAACAGCCTCGCAGCGGCACAAGTCCGCCACTCTTGAGGCCGCACGAACCCTTCCCTGCTGCCGTGGCCCACCGCCACCGCCTAACAACTGTGGATGCTATGTAGCCCGGCAGGCCCTCAAAAACCCGACAGCGACCGGGCTGTAGCCGTGAACCCGTAGGCTCGCATTTGGCGGACATCCGCAATCGCGCAATAATGTTGCCGTGCAGGCCCTCTGAACCCGCTCGCGGCAGCAAACCTCCGGGGCCCCGCAGGCCCTCTGCAATCGCCTCAGATTGTCTCAGGCCAAAGCAGGTCGCAGGGGTGGACTCAAATCGGACGGCTGTCCGTGGCACTCTGTGGCAGGGACAAAACCGCTGTCCAATAGCTCTGCATGACCCGGCGGCCGAGAGCGGCTTGTCCTCGGGCCTGAAACCGTCTAGCTCTTCAAAACGTCAGCAAGTATCAAACGGCACCTCCCACGAATGCTTTTGCCTGGACAGCACCTTCAATGCTCCCGATGAAGCCCCTATGCATTCGTTGTTGGCTCGTCCAGTGCCCACCACATCATCATACTGCATGCCCCGGCCATAGCTGCAGCATCCTAATCGCGCTCGTCCGGTTGCTCCCTGTGCCGCCGCCGGTAGTCGTCCTCCCTGCCGTCCCGCCCCCCGCGCTCATCCCTGGTGCGTCGCTCCCGCTCCCGTTCCCGGCCCCCATCCCGCTCCCGCTCCCGGCCCCCATCCCGCTCCCGCTCCCGGCCCCATCCCGCTCCCGCTCCCGGCCCCCATCCCGCTCCCGCTCCCGGCCCCATCCCGCTCCCGGCCCCCATCCCGCTCCCGCTCCCGGCCCCCATCCCGCTCCCGCTCCCGGCCCCCATCCCGCTCCCGCTCCCGGCCCCCATCCCGCTCCCGCTCCCGGCCCCCATCCCGCTCCCGCTCCCGGTGGTACTCGCGCTCCTTGCCCCGATCCCACTCTCGCTCACCGTGCTGATCGCGGCCCTGAACGCCGTCACCGCCCCTGTCCCTGTCACGTCCCCTCTCCGGCCCGGGCTCACGCATCCGCTCCTCCCGCGCGCGCTGGTGCTGCCTCTCCCGCCAACGTTCCCGGTCGTACTCGCCCTCGTCGTCTGCGTCGTCGGCATTGCGCTCCTGCCGACTGCGCCGGTGCTGCCGCTCCTCCTCCTCAACCTCCTCCCTGCCCCGGCCGCCCCTAATCTGGCCGCGGTCACCGTCCCGGCCTGTCTTCTCGCGCTCGCGTCGCGGCTCCCGTCCTGGCTCCGCCTCCTCCTTCACATCACCGTCCCTGCCCCGGGCTCCGTGCTCCTCCTCCATCCGCCGTGTCTGCTGTTCCGGCCGCGGCGCCTCCCTCCTTTCATTCACAGGCTCCATCGCTCCCCGCTCGCGACGTCGCTTCTGCTTCCGCTCGCCGCCGTCCGACTCGCTGCCGCTTCTGCTGCCGTCGTCACTGGTGCTACTGCCGTGGCTCCTTTTCCGCAGCTTCTTCTTGTCCTTCTTGCCCTCCTCGCGGTCCCCATCGCGCTCCTTTTCTCGCCCTGAACGCTTCTCCTTCTTGCCCTCCTTCTTCGACCGTTTGCTGCTCTTCTTCTTTGCATCTTTCTTGGTCTTCTTGCTGCTGCTTCGTTTCCGTTTGCGACTGCCGCCGCCACTCTCCGAGTCAGAGCCGCGGCCGCGATCTGGCGCGTCCGAGTCGCCGCTGCTGCTCTCGCTGCTACCATCCAAGTCTGACGAGTTCAGGGACGAGACCTCGTCCGGGTCCGGAAGCAGGGCGCGCATGCTTGCAGCTGCGGACATTCCACAGCAACCCAGAGGGCAGCGACACGGACAGGCATAAAAGGCAAAGCGGCTCAAAACTGGGGCGATACATCGGCGAGGAGTGCAACGTCAGGCGGCCAGCTGCACGGACAGAACAATGACGGCATTACGACAGGTGCAGCCTTGGCCACTCGAGCGACATCCAAACGCTTCACAGGCGGTGAACCGAACACCTCCCGAACTCACCAGCTACCGCAGCATCCAGATCCCCAATGTCGCCCGTGTGCCCTGAGACCCCATTCTTGCACTTCTTCGTAAGGTGCCCAAGACCGCCGCAAATCTTGCAGGCACCTCGGGTGGCATTCCCTGTAGCTCCTTGTGACTTGGCAAGAGCCAGCAAGCCTTGTAAATCCGTAGCCTTAGGCTGATAGCCACCTGTGGGTTACGACGTCACCCGGAAACAGGCGAACCCCGAGCCCGCGACCGGCGAGGTTAAAGGAGAAAAGCACTGCCACGCGTGTTAAGTATCATAAGTAGGGAACTACATGCTGGTTGCCTCAGGTACAGGTGGGGTCGCCGGGGAAAGGGGGCCATACGACGGTTTCGCAATCGTGCAACCACGCAACTCACTCGCTTCGATCAGCTGCTGTGCGCGCTCCATGCGTTGTGCTTTGTAGCCTCCGCCATAACTTGGTGCGCGAAGTGTGGCTTCTATGGCGGAATTGGTGCCCTTCTGTTCGCTCTCGATACCAATGACGTTATTCCACATAGAATTGCCCTGAAGCGCAGTACTTTATATACATAACAGCAAAGTGAAAGCGTACGGTTATCGTGTCGCTCAAGACCAAGCACGGAAGCCATTGCGACGTGGAATTCGTTCCTCACCTCGTGCGAACACGATTATACTGCGCCTTCAGCTGTGCAATGCCCCTAGTCGCCATGTTTGCTTGCGCTTACAGCAAGAGGGACCAAGATTCTATCAACAAGTCTCAGGCTACAGCAAAATACGAGCCAGCTAGAGGGCGCTAAGCATTAATTAGAAATGGATGGACAGAAGCATATCGTAAGGCATAGGAGTAACAAAGCCCGGATAGTTTGTATAATTTGTGGTCAAACACAGGAACGTACTAATCAAAGGTTCAATATTCTCTTATTCTGTAGGACTGTGAGGCATGAGTGTGCCAGGGCCGTTACTATTGTAGAAGGGCGGACATGTACGACGAACGACGGTTTGCAGTCGGCAGCAAACCGACTCCGCACGCATACCCGTGCCACAATTCAACTTTCCAGGTACTGTAAGAATTTGCTGCCGGCATTTAACGAGAGATGTCTGTCTGCGCGTGGACTTCTGGTGGATGCATCGTACCCTCGCCCTCACCGTACGAAACGACATGTTGCAGGCGGGAGCTCCCCGCACCCTGTCGCGTCTGCACCTTGCGCCACTGATGGCCCGTAGCATCTATACCTTGCGCCACTGATGGCCACATGCATGGGCTAATGGACTGGGTGGCCGACTGAAGAGAGTCCCGGTCTCCCGGAGAGTCGTTCCTTAGTTGCATGCGGAGGCGTAGGCCGGGGGCTGTTGATACTTCACAAAACGCTCGTCGGTTGCATCGGCACACGTCTGCGACATTTGAAACTGTGGTTTCTGAGATGCTGAACACCTGAACTAGACGCGTTGGGCGGTGACGAACGCCATGTAGCCCTGCTATTACCGCACTCGAGATTTCGGTTTTTGGGTGGTAGTTGGCGATTGGTGAGAATCTGACTGCACCCAGCCGCGATCGCAAACCCACGCAGAAGTGTTTGGAGCCAACAATCTGACCTCCTATATTCAGATGTATGCCTTTTTGCTGTCGCGGTCGCTCGCCACTGATCACAACAGTGCAGCTCCAGGGCTTCCAGGGTCGCAGCCGTCTGTCCAGCAGCGGCTGAAGCTGCTGCACTGGGGTCACGCCCGCCCGGCCGGTGGGCGCCCTTGCCACACTGCCTAGTAGTCGGGCGCCCGCAGCTGGCGGCACGGACGAATGGGGGCAACAATGTGCATGCGCTTCCCCGCACTCCCGTGAAGACCAGACCTGCAAGCCTTACCAGGTCGTGGTCGCTCCTCGGAACGCAGCGTCCTCATTCGATATCATGAACCATGCATTTGTCCACGTGCCAAAATTATATTACGTTCCCACTGCAGCAAAACCCTGTTGTCCGTGCATAGCTTACAAATCTGCGTAGTGCGATTGTGCTGATAGCAAAAAACACATCAGACACACGCTCATGAAACAACCCGTTCGCCGAGCACCACTGAGCACGCCACCCCATTTCTCAAATCAACACTGCACCATCTCAGCAGTTAGATAGGATGGCTTGCATCCTGTGGCGAAACCGTCACGTCCAAGACGACATGTGCTATCCGACAAGACCTTCGTATGCGGCACTTGCAAGAACAGCCATCAAGAGCACGCCGCTCGACGCATCCCCGCAACACAGTTTAGCAGCTCAGAGCCGCCGTTTGTCAGGCATACGATCTGACCAAATCCGAACCCACCCAGCCTCAATAATCCAAGCCCACAGGTCCTTGCGTTTGCAGGTGCGCTCCTGCAAGCGCAAGTGCAATTACTACGCTCCAGTCGTTGCGTCAAGATGCACGCATGCGCATGCCAACAGACAGCAGTCAGGCCTTGGTCCCTCCCGCCCGCACTCTCGCACGCGCGGGTCCGTTAAGTCCCGCCAGCCGAGATCAACGCCATTGTAACTTCTTAGAGCAGCAGCTCAGCGATCTGCACCGCGTTGAGCGCCGCGCCCTTCTTGATCTGATCACCGCACACGAACAGGTCCAGACCCTTCTGGTCATCTCGCGAGATGTCGCGACGCACACGGCCCACGAATACGTTGTCCTTGGTGGTGGCGTCCAGTGGCGTCGGGAAGCTGCACGCGGGAAGCATAGCACACGCGACACATTGTCAGAGCAGCGTTCTAAAGTGTGCGATTCGCCAGGGGCAGTGCGTGATGCCCACCATTGAACAGCATGGGTAATGCAGGGGCCGCTGACGATGAATGCAATCTGTTTAGGCAGACGATTTCATGTTGTAAGATCAGGCGTGATGCGCCATGCACGCAGAAAATCAACTCTGGCCCCAGGCCTCAGTGCTTAGCGCACCAATGCGGCACACAGCACCCACCGGTTGCCTTGACGGTCGTTGATGATGGACACGCCCGGGAAGGCCGCCAGAACCTCCAGCGCCTGCGCCTCGGTGATGTCCTTCTCGAACTGCAAGGCAGATAAGTCCTTGATAAGACTGCTGACTGTACGGCAGTTTCTCAGCTTGAACCGCAGCAAGCAACCCATTTGAGCCAACGCAAGTGTCCTCGATCATTGTAACCTCCCTCCATTGCGCGCAATGTCTTCATCTAGACACGCCCGTCGCAGGCCGCTTGACGCCCCAAAAGACCCAGCACCGCCAGCCTCTTCCTACCTCGAGGTTGATGGACTCCGCGTGGGCGCGCATGACCGGAACACGCACGCACGTTGCCGTGATGCGCACCGATGGGCAGTCCCAGATCTTACGGGTCTCCTTGACCAGCTTCATCTCCTCCTCGTTGTAGCCCAGAGCCACATCCATCGAGCTGTTGTGGCTGAACAGGTTGAAGGCGTACTGCCAGGACAATGGCCCAGGGATCAAGGGATGCAACGATCCTGCTCGCTCTGAATGCACCGAAGCTGGACTCATATCATGGCAGTTGCACACGGCTACTTCCCGCGAGTGCACTCACATGGACTTTGGACAGCTGTGACTGTCCCCGCAGCGCCCTGACTGTATACAGGACAACTCATCTAACCTGCAACTAATCGTACCCTGTACTTCCTGCTAGTGAAAGGTGCCCGATCCCCTTCAGGCGCGCCCCACAACCGATGCTAGTTCTTCAGGCATAGTTCCCTTCCCCTCAACATCGCTGCCTTCAACCAAACCAACCTGCTGAGGGAAGATTTTAGGCTGCGCCGGCTTGCCATCCAGCACATCCCGGGTTTGCTGACGGAGCTCCTCCATGGCCGCAGCGCCCGCACCCGAGGCCGCCTGGTAGGTGGACACGCACATGCGCTTGACGGTCGCAAGCCGGTGCAGGGGCGTCACGGCCATAAGCGCAATGATGGTGGAGCAGTTCGGGTTGGCGATGATGGCGCCGCCCTTGCCGACCTTGATGTGGGACATCGCCTGCGGGTTGGATGTGCAGCGACCGCAAGTGATTACTGGATGCCCGTCGACCATGTCGTCACAGATCCGCACAAGAATGCGGACCGCACATCACATTTTGCGCCCACGTCGTTGTGGGACACGTAAGCACTGTACGACCCACCGGTGTGCCTAACACTTGACTCTGTCCTGGCAGCATGCGGATGCAAATCTCGCGGTAATGTCTAGCATGGCACGTAATATGTTTAACCAAACGACGAATATTATTTTTCAGGGACAACCCTGACGCGGTCGACATTGCGCTCACGCCCTCATGCTTCCGCATTGCCGTACGGTTATGAAGAACAACTGAACTGCCCCGCTCTTTGCAGTACTTACGGAACGCTGCCAGGATCTGTACGTCGGAGGACAATTCGGTACAAACAAACGTCCCCTCTTCCCGACATGGGCGACGCCCCGTTGTTGCGCTGCTCAGCCATGACCATGAAGTGGGCGTTATTTATTTCCAATTCCCGTTTGGGGACGAAGACAACACCCCTGGCGTGAAGTCAAAACCCAAACCTGCCGTGAAAGCTTCGAAAATGCCTACCTGTGGGTTCACCTCCGGGATCACGAGCGGCACACCCTCTGTCATGCGGAACGCCGAACTGTTGTCCACCACCTGTCCGCAAAAACCGTGCCCAGTGGCCCGGGTTCCACGACGTCATATCGTCATCGTAACGTCAGATCGACCAGCATGTATCCACGGGAACGGCAGCTGTATGCTGCTACGTAAATCATGACAGGCAGACAGATCTCCATCGACGTGGTGGGCACATGCCGTCTGAACTACGCCGCTTGGCTCGATTGCATGGTTTTAAAGCTAAGCCAAGCGTCGAAGCTTACAATGGCACCATCCTTGACCGCAATCGGGCCAAACTTCTTGCTGATTGAGCCACCCGCGCTGAACAGGGCAATGTCCACGTCCTTGAAGCTGCGGGGGAAGGGGAAGAAGGAATACGGAGTTTCACTGTTCTTCCGACCCAAATCGACTGTCAGGGCTATACCTTGGAATCCAGCCACAGTGGGGCTGCGTGAGTATCGCATCCATTCCCATAGTACTTGGAGCGCAATGCCTTGCCCACGCGGGACTAAACACCCGCAAGAACGTCACAGCCATGCGGCAACAGCCCAGCAAGATCTGGACCGCCAACGTTTTACATCACGTAGTTAATTTGATTGTAGATCAACTTGCGGCTAAGATGCTTGAAATCTGATAATGCAAGAATGGATTCCCGATGTGCACCTGTTCTCCGTCAGCTCCTCAATTGTGTAGGTGTGGCCCTCAAACTCCTGCTTTTTGCCGGCAGACCTACAATTCGCCGAACGACGGGGGATCGGAGTGTCCGAGTCAGCTCTTCTCTTTAACACGCCGCCATCAACTTGCCATACAATCCCACCTTCCCGAAGCAAGCATCTTCATGCTGCTGTAAGGGAAGTTGCGCTCCTTCAGCACCTGCAGCGGTATAAGGGGCCGTCTTCATGATACATCTCTGGCTTGCTGATGGGCAGTTGGAATTGGGACTTACAGTCAAGAACTCCTGACCGACAGCGCCGGTAATACCAACGACAGCCACACGAGGACCATCAGCAGTCTTCGCAGCCTTGACGACCGCGACGCGAGCCCGGGACACACGACGGCAAGTGCCGGAGGCACGAGCCTGCAGAGAGCGACCGTTCGCAAGCTGCATGGTGATCACGACGACGCAACCTCAGGAAAAAGTAAAAGGAAAGAGTATGGGTAACTGTCCAGGTTTTTGCCATACTCGCGCGTACGGCCTGCGGGAAAATGGACGAAGACAAAACTTCCTTCCCAGCACTAGCCTGGTATTGATCGTGACAACAGATGTGCATGCTCGCTGCAAACTGTTTTAGAAGTAGCCCTCATACAGTTACCAAGGGCTGTTTGACTGTCCGCGTCCCTTTCGTTGCGTTCAATTAGCGGGCCCATTACGACTGGCAACAACCTTTGAATGGAGAATCAATACCTGTAACCGTATTCACTCCGGTCTGGCGGCAATGTGACCACTAGTGTAAGCGATTCGGAGCTAGGGAAGGGGCACTTAATGGCATCAGGGACGCCTGACGAGAAGTTCCAAAAGCTTCGTGAGGAGAATGAACGACGCCGAAAGTAAGCTGCGCCTTCCGGCTTTGCGGGAAGGCATACCTGGTGTAACCCTGCCCATGACCAACTGTCCGTTAACTTGTTGGCGGGGCTTGTGGCGCGGGCTGCAGGAAGAAGGAGGAAGAGGAGAAGCGGCGAAAGCAAGATGAGGATCAGAAGGTGACGCACGGGGCTCTCGGGTTATACCGTCGGGGCATCCTGTGGACCCGACCCTCTGGCATGCCCGTGACGTTCCACATTTCAATACCCACGTTGGCCGTAACATAATGATGCCTTTGGGTCAGTCATGTACACCTGCGTGGACCAGCCCTACCAGTCTGCCATCCTTGCGATGATGTCAGTCCTTGGCAAACTGTGCAGTCAAGCTCACAGGACGTGACACCTGCAGGCGAAGGAGGCCCTGGAGCGTCGTCGCCAGGAACGCCTGGAGCAGGATGAGCGCATGAGGAAGCCCTGGCAGCAGCCTCCTGCTCCCAAAAAACCTATCCTGCGGAAGGGCGCCAAGCAGAAGCCTGTGCAGGTGGGGTCCGGCAGACGGGGTCGCTACCACCAAGGCACAATTGAGCTGGGAACGTACTCGGCAACTCACGTGTTGGGGGTTGGTGGCGTTTCATCGTGCTGCCCAATTGAAAACGTGTCCCTGTGATCGCGCTTGAGCATTTGCGCAACCTGGGTAGGTCTTGCCGCTTCTGCCGCGCAGGCCAGCAAAGCCGAGGTGGACCCGTTGAGGCAGTCGCAGGCTGAGGAGAAGCGGCGCGAGTGGCGACAGGGACTGCAGGACTTCATCAAACAGCAGCGCCAGCAGGCGGTGGCAGCAGCCAAGGTATGGCCCCGGCGTTGTGGGCTGGCATCTCTAAAAATTCGTTTGAAGGGGCTGAGGATAAAGCACCTGCATTCCAACTGTGATCAGTGAGAGACCTACCCAAACTGTGTCTGTACTGCGGTGCAATGTGCGTTTCGCGTCTTAGACTACGTTCCTGCTTGTGCGCAGCAGACACCGTCATCAGCCGGGCCCTCAGGAGGCGGAGCCGCAGATGGGACCCCGGTGGTGCCGCTGACCTGGGAGGAGCTGCGGATGGCAGCGGAGGCGGGCTTCGATGAGTTGCTGAAGCAGCAGGAGCTGCAGGTGCGTGCGGGGCGTGCGAGCGTAGGATTGAGGCGGATGCTAATGGACGGGCGCAAGGTTATCCCGTATGCCTGATGTCCATGTAATCGAACAGTCTGGTTATGCTGCACCTATTCGCTGCAGGCAGAGCAGCGCGCGGCGGAGGAGCCCACCTCTCGCGCAGCGCGGCACCGGTCACCTTACAAGAGCCCCTTTCGGGGTGCACCAGGTGGGACATATAGGAGCGCGGCACGCGCAAACAGATTTAAGAGATCATGCCAAAGCTCGTGCAGCTTGTGCAGTAAACCCTCATTGCCCCACCATCTCTGGGGACCACCACCACCGATATATCAGAGGGTCGGTGCACAGTGCACATCGCCCCGGGCCTTTGGGTTAGGCAGTGCGTTCGAGCAATCGGCCGCATTCGCTTTCGCCGTCGATGCCCCTCGCAGCGCCTCCGCAGGAGACCGTTCAGGTGGCGCTCGTCCCGACGCAGCAGATCACTGGCAACGGCGTCGCAGCGTCACCTGCGGCGATGCCGCCTCGACCTTCTCCGCGCCAGGGACAGAACCACGGCACCGACCATGTCGGCCTCACCACCGCGGTCGCGGAAAGCAGCAGGTTTAGCGACTTGCCGTCAACGCCGCCTGACCGACTGTTGCCTCAGCAGGCGCCAGGGTATGATGGCGGCGTGGCTGGCGGAATGGCGCAGGCCACCGGAGACGCCGAATGGCGGCCCAAGCAGCACGCATTGGACGCAGCCACGGGCGAGTCGCGGATCGACGGGCAGACGGCTGCAGTGCTGTACCCGCCGGGCACCGCGGATAACGCGGCCGGCCGGGGTAGCTGGGCGGACGGGTTTGTGGGGCTCGCGGGCGATGCGCATGGAGGCAGCGGTAGCAGCGTTGGCGGAAGCGGGCATGGCACAGCGGGCAGCGTGGGCAACTCGGGCGGGCTTCGCCGGGGAGTGACTTCCACCGCACGGCATCGCGCTGCACCGGTAAACCCCTTGGCACTGGATGTGGCGGGGTCGTCGGCTGCGGACGGGGCGACTGACCCCTGGTTGGCCCCGTCCACAGCGGAAGGTGGCTTCTCGCCGCTGCAGCGCGCAGGTTCGCCGCGCGGCTCCCTGGGACAGCGGCCACCGCTTCCAGGCCCGTATGACGTGCCTTCGCAGCAGCAGTGGCCGCCGCCGCCACTGGAATCGCCCTCTTCGGCCGTGTCGCAGCAGCGCTCCCCGGCTCTCCCGGCGCCCCCCAACAAGCCTAGCCTGCCGGAGGACCCGCTGGAGGCGAGCCTGCAGGCGGGCGGCACGCTGGCGGCTCTGCAGCAGGCAGATGGCTTCCGGATGTCGTCGCCCCGGCCCGCCGGACAGCCGCGGCCCCAGCCACAGCCACAACAACAGTGTGAACAGCCTCCGCAGGCGCAGCGGTTTCAGGTTGCCAGCCATGACCATTCGCACACGGCCGTGATTGGTCCTGAAGCCGTGCCGCCGTTGCCCCTGCCGCCTCAGCAGCAACAACCTGGTCGGGCGGACCAGCGGCACCAGCGGCGCGTCTGGGGAGTCCCTGCTCAGCCGCCAACGCGGCCTCAGCCGGACGGCGAGCCTACCCCGCCGCCGCCCTGGTTGTTGGACGGGTCAGTCTGCGCAGCTGCACCTACGGGGCCGCCTCGCGCCGCGTCAGGGGACCGACATTCAAGTCAGGCTGGAACGGACATGCAGGTCGGGGTTGGCGAAGGGCGGAGTGTGGAGCTGCCAACTGAAGGGGCGGCGATGATGGGTCAGGCGCGTTCGCCCGCGACAATGCGGCACAGCGTGGCCGTGGGAGACAGCGGCGGGCCGGACATGTGGCAGCGGGAATCGGTGGCGGTGCCGGTGAGAGCAGCAGCGGCGGCAGTGGATGCCAGCGCTGACCTGGTGCGGTTCAGTTCGCCCCCGGGACCGAGCACCGCACCTTCGTCCGCCGAGCCTTCGCCTGCTGCCCCCTCGATTGGGTCGGTGTCCCGATCACAGGCATCAGTGGTGGGGGACCGCAGCCAGGACCTGCCGCACGCAGAGCTGCAGCAGCCTATACACCAGCCACAACAGCAGCAGCAGCTACAAGTGCAACAGTCCCGTCAACGAATATCCAATATCTCGCAGGACGGGGGGCCACTGGTGGAGTCGGCGGGGATGGCAGTGGCGGCAGGGTACAAGCCGGTGACCTCCCCCACCGCTGCGATGCGGACTAGCGTTGCGGACTCGTCCACGCAGGCGCCAGCGCAACTGTCGCCCCAGGCCCCCATGCTGCCGCCCATCGCTCCGGGTCGGCCGCCGCCCGGATCGGCCGCGCGGCTGTCGGGATCGGGGAGCATCCAGGGCGGTCCTTCGGGGCCGTTTCCGCCGCTCCTCACATCGGTCTCGCAGCCGCCCATGCTTGCGGAAGGCTATCCCCACCATCTGCTGCAGCCGCCATCGTCTGCGGAACAGCCGCAGTTGCCACCCTTCCGGGCTCCATCGCCTCCTGCATCGCCCCCCCGAAGCAGCGGCGCTTCCCAGCGCTACCATCGCCAGCACTCGACAACGTCACTGCTGGCCGGCTTTACACCCGGGCCCGGCGGGGTTGCGTCAGGGCGGGCGCGCTCGTCGGATGGCCAGCGGCTCTCCACCGCGGGCCCATCCTCCAGCGAGTCGCTGGGGCCTCACACGACGACGGCGTCTGCCCCACCCTCACCGCCGGAGCAGCGCCAGCAGTCGCCAGGGCGGCCCCAGGCTTTGCAGACAGCCGCGCAACAACCTGGCGAAGCAGTCTACCACGCGGCGGCTTCCCCGGTGAGCCCGCGTCGACCCGGGTTCGTCTCCATGACCCCTGCGTCGCCCAGCGCCGCCTCCGGCCGCCCGGCTGCACCCGCACCCCATCCTGAGCTCGAGCCGGGCTCCACACTACAGGCCCGGCTATCCGCGGAAGAGAGCCTGGTGAGGAGCTCAGGCGCGAGGACGGTGCCGCCGACCCGCGGGTCAGCTGACCGGAGTGCCGCCATTGAACCGCCCGTGGCGCCGTCGGAGCCCAGTGAGGGTCCCCGCTGGACCGCTGCGGGGCCACCTGGCTCAGGCGCAGTGGGCAGCCCTGCCCGGGAGATTCCGGAGGAATGCGCGCAGCTAAGAAGGGAGGGGGAGACGGACGGCGAGGATCTGGATGGCGACGTGGAGCTGGAGGAGGAAGTGGAGGAGGAGGAGGCCTCAGACGGCTTTAGCGGTCGGGTCGGCGGCGCCGCGGGTCGCAGCGCCGCCCTGGAGGAGGACCTGGAGCGGCCGCCAGGCACAGCGGAGGCGAGCATCTTGACTGGCAGCCATATCTCCGCGCGGCCCTGGTCGGGACCCAGCACGGGCCCAGGCGGCGGCCGCATGATGGGCTCTGGATACCAGGCCGCCGTTCTGGAGGACTCGACCTCCAGCTTTGATTTCCGGGGCCGCTCCGCCGGCGCTTCCAGGCCCGTGTCCGCGACGTCTTCCTGCGGACCGCCATCGTCGCCGTCGCCGGCGCAGTTGTCGAGGCTGTACCCCGGAGCGGTGGCCGCCGCGGCGGCGGCGCGGAAGGCCGCGGCGGCTCGGCAGGCGGCGGCGGTACGAGAGGAGGAGGCAGCACGGGAAGCTGCAGCACAGGAGACGGCAGAACGGGAAGCGGCGGCGAGGGAGGCGGCAGCACGGGAAGCGGCGGCGAGGGAGGCGGCAGCACGGGAAGCGGCGGCAAGGGAAGCTGCAGCACGGGAAGCGGCGGCAAGGGAAGCTGCAGCACGGGAAGCGGCGGCAAGGGAAGCTGCAGCACGGGAAGCGGCGGCAAAGGAAGCTGCAGCACGGGAAGCGGCGGCAAGGGAAGCTGCAGCACGGGAAGCGGCGGCAAGGGAAGCTGCAGCACGGGAAGCGGCGACGAGGGAAACTGCAGCACGGGTAGCGGCGGCAAGGGAGGCGGCAGCACGGGAAGCGGCGGCGAGGGAGGCGGCAGCACGGGAAGCGGCGGCAAGGGAAGCTGCAGCAAGGGAGGCGGCGGCGAGGGAAACTGCAGCACGGGAAGCGGCGGCAAGGGAGGCGGCAGCACGGGAAGCGGCGGCGAGGGAGGCGGCAGCGCGGGAAGCGGCGGCGAGGGAAGCGGCAGCACAGGAAGCGGCGGCAAGGGAAGCTGCAGCAAGGGAGGCGGCGGCGAGGGAGGCAGCGATGGCACAGCAAGCGGCGGCAGCGCAACTGACGGCGGCAGCAGCCCAGCGATTGGGGGCGGCAGCGCCGTCGCTCGACGCCCGGTCCGCGCAGGCATTAGATCCCCCGAGTGGCTCGCCCGACGCTTCGGAAGCCCCCTGCCGCTCTGAGTACCATCCCCCGCTGGATGGTCCCCCGTCGCGTCTTGGCCCCGGTGTGACCCATGGGCCGCAGCAAATGGCGGTCGTGAGCCACGCGTTGCGAGGAGCACAGCCGACTGGCATCAGTGGCACCACTGCTGCCGCCTCCGCCGTTGCACCAAACGCCTTCCAGGTGCTGAATCGACCTGGTGTACAAGCCGTCGCTTGCGGTGGCCTGTACGGCGTTGGAGACGACTGTGATGGACCTGGCCAGCCATTTGAGGAGGAACTCGTGGATGAGCCCTCTGACGAGCACTACGACATGGAGTCGGCGGCACATCGAACCAGTGCGCCTGGTGGCACTCCATCGACATCAACAGCGGCGGTGGGTCGGTCCTCTACCTCGGGGGTAGCAGTATCTCCGGATCCGGATCTGGATGCGCTGATGCGCGAGATCCAGGAACTGTCGGCGTTGCGTAAGGCCCTCAAAGCCGAGTTTGAGTACATGGGGCACGGCGAGGCTGTCGCGGGCCTGAAGACGTTGTCCGCCAACTTTGAAGAGCCCCCGCGGGATGCAGCAGCGGCGACGGCAGCAGCAGGAGCATATCAGCCCGGGGACGACGATTCGCAGGCGGCATTACAGCCACAACCCCAGGACCAGCGGCCGGCGCCTGTGGCGGCACCGCCCCGGCTGCAGCAGGTGCCGACGGCCCCGGCGCCGATGTTGCAGTGGAATATTCCCGGCGTGTCCGGCGCCCCAGCTGGGCCCGTGGTGCACACACACATGGCCCAGCAGCCGCAGGTACACGAGCTGGAGCCGCCACCCCGTGTTGGCGTCCCCATGCACCCCCAACAACAACAACCGGTGCAGCAAGTACACGCGCTGCTGCCGCAGTGGCAAGTACAGTTGCAGGCGGGGACCCTCGACCAACAGGCGCAACACCAACAGGACCAGCAGCAGCAATACCTGCCGCCGACGCAGCAGCAGCATCTGCCGCATCCGGCAGTTGCGCCGGTGGCAGTCGCGGGCGCCGCGGTATCCTACCTGGGGCCGCCTGCCCCGCCACCGGTCGCGGAACTTGCGCAATTCCCCCAGGAGCTTGTTGGGCAGGGCTCCCACAGCGGCTGGGGTGCCCACATGCCGGTTAGCATGGCTGCTCCTGGGCCAGCCGCGGACGGAGCGGCAGACGCAGGGGGCAGCTCCTTCGCCTTCGCCGCACAGGCGGGAGTTTCTGGACATGCCGCGAGTGAGGTCGGGACCGCCGTGTTGGCGGGACCGGTGGCGGTGGCGCCGCCGGTTGTGCCGCCGCCCTCGGCACCAGCGGCGGCCGCATCCGCGCCGCCGGCGATGCAGTGGACTATACCTGTGGGTCCTGCCGGCAGCGGTGGCGCTGCCGCTGCATCGCCCCCGGCCCCCAGCGGCGCGCGGGGCACAGGAGCGGCGGTGTCCTCGGGTGGCGGCAGTGGCACCTCCACGCCGCGCAAGGCCGCTGCGCCAGCGTCGCAGCCGAAGCGGTCGCTGTCAGGAGGCGGAGGCGGCTACGCCAGCCCGGCGGGCGCAGGTGCGGTGATGCCGTTGGCGCCATGTGTGCGGCACTGCTGTGGTTGGGAGTCTACGGCAAGGCATCATGATCGCGCCCAGACAGCTTACTAGCTGCCGTGCGTGTTAGCTGTTGCGCGTTAGGGCTAGCGCTGTCCTCACATTCAGGGTAATACACTGGGTTGGTCTGTAGGGTTTAACGCGATCAGTGCCTCCGCATGTGACCCCCTTGCTTGCAGGGACAGCGGCCTTGGACAGCCCGGGACAAGGTTCTGGGGCTCGGCGAGTAAGCGGTACACCAACACAAACGGCAGGGGCCGCGGCGTCGATGGGACGCGCGGCCGGCGGTGCCGCAGCGGCGGCAGCGGCAGCACCGGTTGAACGGCCGCAACTCAACGAAGGGAGCTATGCGCAGGCTGCCGTACAGGTACGGCCTTGAGTGCGGTCAGACCTTTGCCCCGTTCGATCCGTTGTCACGGCTGAGGACTCTAGGCACGGCTATGGAGAGCCCGTCTTGGCCATGCAATTGCTACGATGCCCCGGCCCTCATCTCCGCCAGGGCCGCAGCGCCCTATCTTAACGCGAACTGTAATGCAGCACATGTAACCTGACTGTTCCCGTCACAAAGTGCCGACTTGTCACACCATCGGTACAGCGAGCGGGGCGGGTTTCCTTAGCACCACCGGTAACTGGCCCAACACCCCAGGCACGCGAGCGCGCGGAGCGGGAGCGTGCCGCACGTGAGGCGCTGCAGGCCGAGTCTGCCGCCGCGAAGGCGGCCATCATCCAGCGCAGCAAATCGGAGCGCAGCCAGGGGCCCGCGGTGCCGGGGGCGTCGGCATCGCCGTCGGGAAAAGAACCATCGCCGCTGGGGCTGAAGGCCCCATCGACAATCGGGTCGTACGTACGACAGCCGTCACCAGCACGGCCCCGCAACGCCGCGGGCGACAGTGGAGCCAGCATTCTAACAGCGGCTTCCGACAACCCGGTAGGGACGACTGCGGAGAGGGGAGCGGAGCTGGCATGTTCTTATGACATGGGAGGCATGTTCTGATGCAACCGCGGGGTCCTCTGCAACATCATTAAACCGAATACTCTGTGGGACTGTGGTCGGCATTTCTGTGCAGCGACGTGTGATGGGGACTGAACGGCTCGGCGCTCAGTCTTGACGACGTACGGTGCACCTCCAGCTTCCTCGGGGCTCAAGGAGGGCTTGCTTCAGGGCTGTCGCGCCAGTGCGGTAATGCTGACCCCTGCGACCCCGCATGCACTGAGTCCCGGCTGCCCGCTCGCCACAGTAGCGCAGCACGGCTGGGTGAGACTCGCCGCCTGCGGATCCTGTCCCTACGCCCCCGCCTATGAAACGTGCAGGACTCAAGCCCCGCAGTGGGCTCGAAGCAGGCCTGGGGCGCACCGTCGAGCGCCGGTCGGTCCAGGATCCCAACGCCCCCGCGCATGAGGGAGCCGGCAGCGGCCGCGCCAGCTCCGCCGGCTCCGGCTGCGCCGCCGGCGGCGGCGACGCCACCGCAACCGACGCGCGAGGACTCCCTGGACTCGGACTTTGACTTTCTGGAGCGCGCCACCGACACGTCCGACTCGGAGACAGAGTCACCTGAGGCATACGGTGTCTCGTCGAAGGCGTCGCCGCGGCGGCCGCCAAGGCGGGAGGCCTTTGCATCGCCGTCGATGGCCGCTGCGGCTGCCGCCGCCTCCGGCGCGGCCTGTCGGGAGCGCCTGGCGGAGGCGCGGCCACAGCCGCTGCGGATTCCCTCGTCCGTTGCCGCGACGCCCATGGGTGGGGCCAGCACCGCCAGCACCGTCGCCAGCCGGGCGGTACCGACGGGTGGCCGGGGTCCCAGCGGCGCCGCCGGCGCTGGCGGACGCGGTTTGGCGCGCCCGGGTGGCAGGGGGCCCTCGACGCCCTTCACGGCGGCCATTCGTGAGCTGATGGGTCTGCCGGGTGAGTGCGGCAGGTGTGCGGACATCGATTATTTTTGTTGAGCAGCACCGCTGTTCTACTGCAGGCAGAACGAATGCGGTATTTTGGGTGCACGGTACCGGTATGCGCAGGACCACATCGCGATGTGGCTCGGCGGCACACAGCAATCCGGTAATTAGTACCTGTGTGACTCATGCGGCCGCCGAGGTGTGCACACAGATAGCTTGCTTGCGCTGGTGCGGGTGCGGGTGCGGGTTAAATTGAAAAAAGAAAGTAACCCAAAAAAACAGGCCCAGGCACACCCAGAAAAAAACATA
Source organism: Eudorina sp. 2006-703-Eu-15 (assembly GCA_003117195.1). NCBI lineage: Eukaryota > Viridiplantae > Chlorophyta > Chlorophyceae > Chlamydomonadales > Volvocaceae > Eudorina > Eudorina sp. 2006-703-Eu-15. The sequence goes on along the minus strand of BDSI01000003.1, from coordinate 2,413,673 downwards.
CTTACGTGGGGCGGTACTTGCATAGCAGCGGAAATCTAGAGACCGCGCGCGGCGGCGCTGCCGCGCTGCCACCGGTGCAACAGCAGGCAACGAGCGGACCCGACCCAACCCGAAATGAAAAGAGACATTACCGACCTGCGGGTGCGGGTGCAGATTGCCCCGCGTGCGAGTTGGCCACGTGTCCAGTCGTAGGGACCGGGTGCGGTCAGCCCGCAGCGCCCTCCCGCCGCACTGAGCTGGACACGTTGCTGACTCCGCAGGTTCCGCGCCCTTGGAGGCCTCCCGCGCAGCGGCTGTCAAGCAGCAGCAGGCGCTGGGTGCTCGGGGCCAGATGGCGCACGGCCACGGCCACGGAGCCGGCGCCGCTGCGGACGGCGGCCCCATCCGGCTGCTGTCCGATGAGGAGGACAAGCTCCTGGCCTCACTTAAGCGCCTGGACGCCGACATCTTGCGGCGGGTGAGCAGCCAGTGCAGCGCCCAGCGAGCGAGCCTTCCACGAGCCAATGACGCACTCGGCGCTTTCTGCCATGTTCCGACGCGGGTGGCCCCTACGGAGCGCGTCTGTCCGTCGGGTCATCTTGTCCGATGTGCTCTCACACACAATGCGTCGGCTGCCGCGCCTTTCACTTGCCACCCGGCAGGTACCAACTAGATGCCGGCTGGCAAGTCCTCGGATGCGTCGTTCGTGTCCAGCGTTGCTGTCCGTCCTGGCTGATGTACGGCCTGTACCCACCTGCCGCTCCCGCAGGGCCTCATGGCCGCCGGCATCATCCACGACCCGCAACCGGCGCCTGCCGCCCCAGCGCCGACGGCGGCCAGCAAGCCAGCAGGCCGCGGCGCCAAGGTCAAGGGCAAGACTCCCCCCGCCGCTCCCGGCGCTGCTGTCCCGGGCGCTTTTCCGCTGACGAACTCCCTGCAGCAGGACCAACTGCGGGAGAGCTTGGAGCGGCTAGACGTGCGGCTGGCGGGATTGCGGCAAAAGATGGAAGGTACGCGCCGGATAGTGTCGCCAAGTTAGGTTTTTGATGCGACGCACCGCAGCGCAGTGGGAAGGCTGCCGTATTGGGTGGCAGCAGCTGTGTGCATATTGCCCGCGTGTCGTCCAGGAGGAATGACCCGGCCTTGGTCGCTGGTTGCGTGCGTGCATTCGGCTTGAGCAGCGTGCCCCGGTATTAGAAGCGTGCCATGTCGCCACACTCATGGTTATACGCTTCGCCGCCCGCAGACCGCGCCTGCACCCTGGGCGGCCCCTCGGTTACTGCCGCTGGCGCCGGTTCCTACAGTGCGGCGCCGGGGGTGCCGTCGGCCGGACCGGGCGGAGCTCGGCAGGAGACCACGCCGCCGCGCGAGGAGCGTCGCGGCCCGCCCGCCACCCTGGCCAAGTCCAAGACGCCCACACCCAACAAGGCCAAGGCTATCCGGGACCAGCGGCAGAACCAATTGAGCGCGGCGCAGGGCCCGACACCGCCGCCGGCGCGGGCGCCACCGGCAGGGGCGGCGGCGCAGCCTGCCAAGCCCGTGTCCGCGCCCACGATGGGGACGGTGGGCGGCACGCCAGAAGCGCTGCATGCCCAGCACCAGCCTGCGGCGCCGGGCGCTGCTGCGCCGGGGTCGCAGCCGCTGGGCATGCCTCCGCGCGCCCCGCCTGCCAAAGCGCCGGCGAGCGCGCCCTCTGGGCCTGCCGCCGCAAATGCTGCGCTACAACAGCAGCAGCAGTACCAGCAGCAGATGATGGCGGCGGCAGCAGCACAGCCATCAACTGGTGGCATGCCGTACGGAATGATGCCCGTCGGGATGGCCTTTGCAGCGCCTGGAGCTGGCGGCGCGGGTCCGGTGTTTCCGCACCAACCAAACGGCATGATGTTCGCTGCGCCGCAACAGCAGCTGAATCCAGGAGGCTCGGTGACCACCTCCGGCGCGCAGCAGGTGGCGTACGTGCCCGCTATGCTGCCCAACGGCCAGATGGCCTTCGTACCGCAGTACGTACAGCAGGGCGGTGCCGCTCCCGGAGGCTTTTCCGGATTCCTGCCTGGCGCGGGGCCAGGAGGGGCCTTTAGCCAGGGTGGGCCCCAAGTTCAGCCGCAGCAGAGGCAGCCGCAGCAGCCCTTTATGTCCCCCCCACAGCTGAATGCCCCCACCATGCCGATGATGATGGTGGGACCCGGGCAGGGTGCCGCGCCTGGCGGGGCGCCATTCCAGGGATCGCAGATGATGCAGCACCATGAACAGCAACCGTACCTCGCAATGGGGGGCGGCCCGATGCTTGCCTGGGGCGCCGGACATGTGGCTGCCACGCCACAGCCATTCATGCCGCACAATAACGGGGTTGGCAGCAATGCGTCGAACCCCACGAGCCCGAGCTTGTACTCTTTCGACAGGTCGGGCTCAGTCGGACATGGTAACGCGCACAGCGTCGGTGGGTCCCAAGATCAGCAAATGGGTCCGGTTGGGGGATTCGGGAACGGCCAACCTCAGCAGCAGCCGCAGCAACCTCAGCAGCAACAACCTCAGCAGCAGGCGCTACCGTTCGCCATGGGACCGCCTCCCACTGGCCCCATGCCGCACTACCACAGCACAGTCATGCGCAGTCGGAGCATCGGCAGTCGGGACGGGGAGACCCTGGCGGCGGCGGCCGCCGCCATGGGGCTCGGCACCAGCAAGCACCATCCTCCCCAGCAGCAGCAGCCGCCCAGCAGCTATTCGCAGGAGCAGACGCCAGGTGGTGATGCCGCCTCGCAGCAGGGACAGGGACAGCCGCACCCGGTGCAGGTGCAGGCCTTCGGGCCCAATGGCAGCACCCGCGGACTGGGGCCGGGGGGCGCCTGGTCCATGGGGGCGAATGGGCCTGGCGTCGGTGGGTCGCCGGGCCCGGACGCGGGCGTCATCAAGGCCGTGAACCTGGGTCTGCTGCTGTCATGATGGGCCGTGCTGCCAGGCCATGTCTTGCGGGGATTATGCAGTGTTGCTGGGAGGCATTCGCATGGTACGGTGCACTTTGCGGTCGTGTGATCCAACGACCACGCAGCGCTGTGGCTGAGTGGAGAGAAGGTTGTACGCGCGGGTGTCACTCGGGGTGGGCGTGTGCTTGTTGGGTCATGTCCGTATCCGCATTTGCATGGGAGCAAGGACGGCGACACGGCCGACATTGTGTTGGATATTGGTGTGGTGTGGGTCGAAGGGAAGAACCCTATGTGCGTGCGAGGCCCTGTGCTGCCGGGGTGTTGCCATTCTCTTGTACGGGTTACTTGGTCTGCGCTTGTGGTGCGCTGCAGATTACCCAGTGGTACATTGCGTATTGTTACCGACCTTCATTGCTTTGGGGTGTGTCTCACCTCCATGGCCAGCGATGCGGTGCGTGGAATGGGCCTGGAGGTCGGGCTAGCGAGCTGGCGTTTGTGAGGCTGATGCTGAGGTCCCTGCCAGTAAGGACACCTCGACTCGGCCGTTTTGTTCGTAAATGCTGCTGTGATCCAGTGTGCTGGAATGCCGACAGTAGTCACGAGAGCGGGTAGCTCAGCGCATTCAAGGGGGCATGGCCAAAGAGGGACGAGTGATGCAGTGATCAGGTCAGGGGCCATGGGCTTGCACAACGACCAATGCTCTGGGGCCAGCGCCAAGCGGCTGTCTTCGTTGACGATCAGATTGTGCATGGACGTGTACGACTGTGTTTGGTCGTAGCTCGTTGGGGCAAGGCAACAGCGCTTTGGGGACGGAGGCATCCTCGCGCCGCAAGGGCAGAACGCGGCGGAGCATCTTACAATGAGAGGGAACGAATGACACTGCAACGAGTCAGGCTGTCAGTTACGTGTGCGCATACCGTTCTCCGTACATATGTGCTGAATGTTATGGGCGAGTGATTCTATGCTCGTCAACCGTCGTCCACTGTGCAGGTTAATGTGGGTGCGGCTTTGAATTCGTGGCATCGGTGCCTACCTCTAAGAAACAGTGTTGGTGTCTTGGTGAAGGCGATGCGAAGCGACATGCCGGGCATATCCACTTATCACCTATGCGTGCGTGAATACGTAAAAGTAACTTGCGACGTTCGTAACAGGTTTTCCAGGAAATGCAACAGGACAGATACACCGACAGCTGCACTTCACCAGGAAACAGGAACATTGCAACATTTCACTGCAATTTCGCTGTCCGAATGGCATCACGACGAGCAGTTGGAGGTTCCAGCCGATAAAACGAACGCATGATCCTCACTGCGCCCTGGCCCTGGCCAGACCCCCGTGACCCGCGGAACCGCAAATGGGTGCAGTGGCAGACGGGCAGTAATGAAACTTGAGTGGCGAATCGCCATCTGTCATCTGTACCAGGACTCTGCTCCCGTTTGCATGATCGATGGAGTGCTGGTAATTACGGCTACTGAACAACCTTGCCAAAAGCACCACCATGAGCGGGCGACGACCTTCGTCCTCATAAGTACGCATTTGACAGGAGCCGAAGCATAATTGAGGCAGCCATACGACGCAGGGCCCACAGCCTGGTCAGGACGCATGGTTACGACGACGGACAGCAGCGACGAATACCCATGGGCGACAGACAGCGCCTCGCGTTCCGGCCTGCAGTGCTGGAGGGCCGGCAAAACTGACCAGCCCGTTGTCCTCTTTCGGCGACAGGTTCGCGACGACCCGAATCCCCGCGTGCCTACACATAGCTCACACATCCCGCTGTCTGCGTCCTAAGGACTCGCACATGCGAGAGGCACATTGTTAGAACCCACAGCCAAGGTCTGCATCAGGGTGGCTATCTTAAGATATAAATATCTATTCGGCCGAAAAACTTCTGAAATTTTAGATACTTTTGGCCTGCCAAAACATGGAGTTTAAGATACTTTGACCCCTCAAGTGGGACATGATATCTTCCCGTTGACATATACTCGGACGAGTGATGGGGTCCCCGATATCTCCCACCCGGGGTCGGTTCTCGTCGTCTGCAGTCATCTATGGCTAGGTGATGTACTCATGGGTTCGGTTCGTGGAAGATCACCATCAATGTTGCGCCCTGTCCGCTGCCGGGCCGTTTCCAGTTGGAAATATCTCCCCATAGACAGATACTTTCAGCGTTTCGAAGCCAGGTGTATCTCTGGCCGTAGATACTCCCAAAAATAAGATAGCCACCCTGGTCTGCATGAGGCAAACAGGAGGACGGCATGCCAGGTTTGCGATTGCCTGCACATAGTTTCATAGTGTCCCGCAAGCTGCGCTTACCACCTGCCCTCCTGCAGTAACAGGCCCTGCACGCCGACGACCCAAGATGTACAAAAGATCCCACCCAACGACTGTGGAAGCACAGGCACGAAAGAGCGGACCTGCGCTCCGCAGCCCAGCGCTGTACTTCCGGATGTTGAGAAAGATCCGTGAGGCGGCAGCATAACATTTGGGTCACGAACAACCCGAACCCATTCCCTTCATTGACCCGTAACGGCTTTCATCCAAACGCCAAGCAGTTTTTCAGAGATTGCCCGCAATCAGTTGGACAGCACCATCTCGCATTTCATTGCGGCCGAGTTTACAAACCTAGACGCCTGTAACCGCCAGAGTATGGCATGGGAGATCCTCAGCAGGTCGCTTGCCAGTAGAGCGACTGCGCTCGCAGTACAGCCGCCCTCCTTAACTCCGGTGCTACGCGCTTAGAAGTTGAACGAGTCTTCATCTTCCTCATCGGAGAACTCGTTTCCACCCTCCCACCATTTCCGGCCGCCCGCAGTCTGCCGCGACGCGCCCCCAGCTCCACCGCCACCACCGCGGCTGTACCCGCCGTACGCGCCGCCGGCGGCGTTGCTGTGGTTGTTACTGCTGTTGCTGTTGTTACGCGTCGTGCCGCTGCTATTTGCGCTGCCTGCACGTGCACCACCCCCAGCATTTGCTCCATTGGCCCCCTGCCGGGTAGCACCTGAACGCGCGCCACCGTACGAGCCATAATTGCTGTAGCCTGCGGGCATGGAACATTTGGCACGATGCCGGCATGGTACATGCCGATGGTTGGAATACGTTCAATCGGAACGCCTTGTGCGTGCGGTATGCCGCATACAGTGGCAAGCGGCAAAGCAATGTCGAAAGCATCACGACGGTTCCACGTGCGTAAGGGTATCGGCCTGCCCGAGTAAATTTGGCGCAACCAAAACGTTAAAATGAAATGTATGCGTCTTTGTTGGAATTCGGCCTTTGCCTTTCACGCAATGGACGCACCCCCAACGCCGCCGCCTGCTCCTCCCCCCGCACCGCCGCCCGTTGCGGAGCGACCTCGTGCGCCGCCGCCTGCACCGCCGGCCCCGGCCCCACCTCCGGCTGGGCCGGGTCGGTGGAAGAAGAACGGGTCCACTCCATAGAAGCTGGAGAAGTTGTTGTAGTTACTGCCGAACCGCGACCCTCCACCGTACGCGTTGGAGCCCCCGTACCGTCCCGCGTGCGGGGCCTGCTCGGCATCCAGGAGCTGGTCCACCTTCCGGCGCCGGGCCTTGTCGGAGAGCTCCTCGTGAGCCTGCCGAGGCCAGGGTAGACGCGGCCACAGGACCTTGCTTGGTCAATAACCGGAAAACACCCGAAAGCTACCTTGCATACTTTGGTTCCTTGTGGTTAACAGGTACGACTGATCGCAAACTCACGCCACGCCATCTAGGCCACACGCATTCAGGCATTCTTAACACGCCCGCCGTCGTCTTCACCCACACAGGGCACAGGGCCAGCGTAGGCTCACCTGGTTGATGAAGTTGAAGAGCCATGCCGCCTCCTCCCGCACTCGGGCCTCCAGCTCAGTGCTGCCCACCTGCGGCCCGCTGTACGGTGCCCCGCCCGCCCGGCCCGGCAGCACCAGCGACACCTTCACCGACGCCAGGGCCTTGTCCGGGTGGTACTTGAGCGCCAGCCGTCGGTACGCCTTCTTCACGTCGTCTTCGCTGCAGCTGGTGGCAAGGCCCAGCACCTTGTAGTGATGCGGTGTCTTCTGCCAGGAGGCGGACGACCGGGCCTCAGATAGCCGCTCCTGGGGGTCAGGTCACACACCCGGGTTCCAAGCGGGGATTTAACACACAGCAACCCGCAGTGGTGTGTGCAGGCGCAGTTCTGCACGACCGCCACGCCACACGATTTCCTCCCATCCCACCTTGATTGCTGTTAGCTCCTCAGGCCGCGGCCCTGATCCTGTGCTTTGCGAGCTGAGCTTGGTCAACGGCTCCAACATTCCGTGCGCTTCCTCCGGGCGTCGCAGGTCCATCATGTACCCTGCATGATGACATCGGCGGATTCATAGCGACAGGTGTGGAAATGCACAACGCAAAGGTGGGGAACACAGCAAACTCCAATGCGCGCGCCGAATGCACAGGGAGTCTTGCAGTGTCTCGCTCACCGGCTAGCCGCATGCTGGCCTTGTAGTAAGAGGGGTCCAGAGCGCGCGCTCGGCCACAGTCCGCCACTGCATCCGTAACCGAGCCCTGGCCCGCATGCGCCGCGGCGCGGTTCGAGTGAAGCAACGCCGCGTATGCCGGACAGCAGCCCAGGCTGAGAGCGCGCGAGTACAGCTCGACAGCGTCGGCGTGACGGTTTTGCTTGATCGCGCTATTGCCATCCTCCTGCACGTTCAGGTGGTGGTGGTAGGATCAGCAGCAGCGGGTTGAGGAAGCGCGGAAGGGACTTCTTGCGGGGCGGTTACTGGGGCCCCCGAGAGACGGCGCACTCTGCACTCGCATGGTACCTTGAGCTTCAGCATCTGTTGCAAGCACTCGGCAAGCTCTCCCAGCACTGCAGCCGGCGGCACTGTCACGTGCGCTGACGTGGTGTAGGCTGCGGCCGCCGCGGTGCCGTTGCCCGCCGCCGGTGGATGCTGTTCCTGCCCCGAAGGACCCGCAGTGTCCGCCCCTGCCGCGGAAGGCCCTGCCGCCTCGACCGATAGGTGCAGCTCCCTGCAAGTGGTGAGCGCCTCCTGCACACCATCCAAATGGACAATGCGGACTGCGTGTTACGCGCGAGGTATCAGCACTCACTGTGACCAACGCAACTCCCCATGACATCATCCTTGCCGAGCGGCCTTGACCACCGGGCCATCACTGCCCCCATCCACCCACCTGCAGGTCGCCCTTGAAGTAGTGCGCCTGCACCGTGAGCCACAGCCGCCAGGGCGCGGCCCGCTGCCGCAGCGGCACCTCGGGGTGCGGCGACACCAGGACCAGCACCTCCCGCGGGAAGCCCAGTCGCAGCGCCAGCACGGCACGAGCTGCGGCCACCACGTCGCAGTAGCCCACCTGGGTCACGAGGGAAACCAAGTGTTGCGACACAGAAGCCGTTATGTATGCTCTTGAAAGACTACTCAAGAGCAAGTGTGGAAGTGCTTACGCCGACAGCGACAAGCCAAACGAATTGACGCGCATATGCCGCACAGCTGTCGGCTGTGGTGCATGCGCTCCATGACATGCGCAACTCTCTCTATGGGACCATGTTCCATGAACTACTTCGGCAGCGCGTGGGCCCACTCCCCTTTACCGTGTCTCGAATGGCAGCTAGCTGATCAGCGGCCTCCTGGAGCTTCTCACGAGACCCGCTGGATACAGCGGATACCGCTGCTGCGGTGGCGCCCCGGGCCCTGCACGCATTGAATTAGACAAAAGGTCAATCCTTCATGTGAGCCACCACTCTCTCATGCATGTTGCTTGGCAGGCGGTGTGTAACCTCTCGGGCGTCATTGCTCGACTAACGCCAGTCCACAAAATAACTGTGAAAAACCAGCCTGGAACTCGAACGCGCCGCACCTGGATCCGAGATCCACCACTTCGTTGAGTTTCTTGAGCAGGTCCTGTCAATTGAAGCACATCGAGCGTCACCATAGCAGCACAAACCGTTCCTGGGCGATACCAAAACAACAGAAATCGCTACGGGCTGGTTACAACTGGCACGTGCGCCATGCCGCAGCGCAAGGAGCTGTGGCATCGCAGTCCACGCCAACCTGGTAGTGCGCCGACGACGCGGAGCAGCGGTCCATGGTGGCCTCAATAATCCGGTGGGCGGCTGCGAAGTCTCCCAACCTGGCGCCCGAGGAAACAGGGGTACGGCGAGCTCGGTCAGCACCTGACCCTATATGCACTACGGACGGTCCGGACAATGCGCGCCTGGCCTTATCTGCACCAATCGGCTGGACTGCTTAAATCGGCAACCATCCGCACGACTGAACACCAACCAAAAACCAGACGAGGACGAAACCCATACTTGATTATGGGCCAATGGCGACGTAGCTGAAGGTTAGTGACGGGCCGTGCGGCTGCAGCTGAACCCCACCTGCAGTGGCATGTCGCCGCACGCGAGGCCGCCCGCATGAACCTGGGGTCCAGATCCATGGCACGGAGCGCGTCCGCCAGGGCCGAGTGTGGCTTCGAGGTCATCAGCCGCGCCCCGGACCGGTTGCTGTACAGCACAGCGATTTCTGTCTTCAGGGTGGGGAACATCTGCTGCAGCTTGTCACGGTTGATAGGAAGCGCGGACAGCTTCTGTTCCAGCTCATCGATGGCCTCACTGTACCAACGTTCCGCGGACCTGCACGAGGCGCCAACAGCGGGGCGTTCGTTGCCAGCGGGTTGTGGCGGTTCGCAGCTGCCAGGGTGGAGACACGGTGAACACCAAAGCACCCGGCACCTTACCTGAAGTCGCTGATCTCGTACTTCTGGTTGCCGCACCGCTTCTTCTCGTCCGCCTGAGCCTTTATCCGCAAGGCCTGTAACGAGTCAGGAGACGGGCAGGCGATGAACGAATGGCCGAACGCGTTCAGGTGCGTGAGAAAGCCCAGCTTAGTAAATTAACGAATGCAAAGCACTTCAGTTCAGTGATACCTGCGCGCACGCGGCGTCCAGCGCCTGATCAGCGGACCCGGCGTGGCCCTGGCCGTCGCTGGCCTGCTGCTGTCCCGGTGGCGCAGAGGCAGCTGCGGTGGCTGCACCCGCTGCCGAAGATCCTGCGGGACGCTCCGGAGCGCCTGCTGAGGACGCGGGCGGTGCCGGCGCCATCGGCGCTGCCGGCCCTCGAGTCGCAGCTGAGGACGGCATTGAAGCTGTCGCTCCTGGCGCCGGCGCCGCGGCTGCCGGCATCGTTGCTGCCGGCGCTGCTGCCGCTGCCGGTGCGGCTCCAAAATGACCGGAGCTGGTCCGCGCGGCCGGCCCTGATTCTGCCGGTGCAGCGCCGCGGGTCTTACGTGGTGTGACCTTGGCTCGCGCCCTCCCGCCAATCCTGGACCCACCAGCATTGGCAGCGGGACAAAATGCGGAGACGTCATGTGGCCTAGCGGCCCCCACGAACAACCGTCCCAACCATTTCAGGTCGCCATTTCAGCTGAATCCCCAACTGGGTTCACAAACCCACACAACGCCAACTTTCATCTACGGCATACGGCATCTCGAAAAGCTGAGGTCACTGTATGCAATACGGGCGACGTCTCCCCATGTGCCACACCTGCCCGGCGTCACGCCAGCAGCTCCTCCAGCCGACCCTGCGTCGCCGACGGAGAACGTGAACGCCTCGCCGCTAGATGCACCCCCCGCCGACGCAGCCGCTGTCCCAGCCCCCCAGCCGGACGATGATGTCGAAGCTGCTGGCTGAGGCTTTTGAGCTCCGGACATGGGCGTGGTGGACATCGGTGAAGCCGCCGCCGACACGAATGACGCGTCGCTTAGGGACGCCGAGGCCGCAGGTTGCGCTGCGGCCGGAGCTTGCGCCGTCGTGTTTGCACCAAACATGAAGGGAAGCGAGGTCGCACTGCCGGTGCTTGACAGCCTCTCGGCCTGGGGCACATGCGAAGCACTGGGTGCGCTGCCGTGGGCTGTTGCCCCGAACCCCCCAGGGGCCTGGCCCGATGGCATACTCTCCTGACTATTCACGGTCGGGGCCCTGAACATGAACGGCATCGCGGGCTGCTGCTGAGGCTGTTGGGGCTGCTGTTGCGGCGGCGGCGGCGGCGGCACCGCTGGGGCCGGCTGTGCTGTCACCCTAAACGAACCCGAAGATGCTGCCTTTGCCGCTGCTGCACCAGCAGCGGCAAATGCAGTCGCGATGTTGTGCCCTGCGGAAGCCGGCGCGGGCGCGGCACCTCCTTGACTGCTCTCGGCGGTGTTGCTTCCACCGCTGCTGCTGCTGATGCCGAAGACGAAGGGCACTCCTCCGGTGCTTGAGCCCCTGCTCCCATCGCTGCCGCTGCTGCGACTGCCCGCGCTCGGGGCTCCCGTGTTGCCGGTGGCAGCGGCTGTTCCGCCAACCTTGGGCTCCGCCCGTGAGTCATCCAATTTCAAGGCCCCGAGCATGCACGCAACAGCCGCTGCCAGTCCGGGGGCTGCTTCGGAGGTCGACGCTTTGGCCGCTGCTGCTGCCGCCGCAAATTTGGCATCCATCGCGCCCGGGCGCAGCATGACCTCCACCACCGACTTGATCATTAGGTTGCTGTCGCTGGCCAAAGCAGTGACTACCGCCTCTATCGCCGCTGCGGGGCTGGTGTCCCCCGACGCCGCGCGCGCCGCCGCAGCTGAGGTCGCCGCCTCTCTGGCCTTTCGGGCCATGTTCTCCAGATGCTCGGCCACTGCCAACAGGACTTCCACAGGGGAGCCAACCGACTGTGAAGGCATGGACGCGACTGCGGCTGCGCTAGCCGCAGCAAGCCCGAGCGCAGCTGCAGTAGAAGCGACTGCGGAGGAACCCGCGGAAGACGAATGCGGCGCCAGCGGAGGGGCCCCTGGACCTGGAGCCGCCGATGCTCCGGGGATCGACGCCGCAAAGCCAGCCACGGACGGCGGCGCAGCGGGCACAGAACCCCTGCCGTTGGCGACTCCTGGCGCGCCATTACAGTCGACTGAGATCCGCGAGGCCTTTGCAGCGTTATCCTTAGGTGGGTGACAGTCATTTGCTGTTTGACCCGTCGGGCCGTTGCCCGACCCACCCGTTTTGACAGTTGCACTTCCCGCGGCTGGTGCCGAAACATCGTCGGGGAGCTTCTTGGCTGCAGCTGCCATAACGGCCGCCATTCTGGGAGCCTGCGAATCTTGAGCGCCAGCCTGCGCTGGGACACTGTTCGACTGTAATGAACTGGCAGCCCCCGACGCCGCGGTCCCCGCGCCGCCACTGCTGCTCTCACCAGCGACTGGTGCGCTGGAGGCGGCCGGAAGACCAGCAGCTGAAGAGAACATGTCCTGGACTTCACGGGCTCCGGGAATCTGGATATGGATTGGGAATCTCAGGGAAATGCCCGCAGAACTGCCGCCGGTGCTTGTCGGCCGTGAATGCAGCCCAGGTGCTGCAGCAGCTGGGGCCCCAGCCATCGGCGTGGCGGCTCCCGACGCTGCCGCGCCCGCGGTACCCGAAGCTGCCGCTCCAGCCTACGGTTTTGGTAAGAATGGTAGATTGCCCTGAGCCAACGTACCCAACGATGGATACAACATGTCTTACAAGACGTACGACAGGCAAATCCCCCACCTAAATCCCTAATTCCCACCAACACACGACCATCATACACGATTGGTGTCCTACGCGCGATACGATGCATCGCAGCCAGCCGTGCAGCCCGGCGCCACAGCGAGTGTGAGAAGCCACGCTGCACCTCACCGCTGCCGCGGCTGTCGCGAAGCCCTGAAAGGGTGATGGCGCTGAAGATGCGGATGAGCCCAGCCCAGCGCCGGCCGCAGCTACCCCCGCTCCCAGCCCATTTGCAGCCTGCTCAAACCAAGTCAAGACAAAATGCGCGGTCGAAATGGCATGGACGAGGCAACAGCGAGACTTGACTGGACAGCAGGCCTCTTGGAGAGTCACGCAAAATTCCGGAACGTACACAAAGGCCAGACGCACCCCACCAAGCCACTGCGCATGGATAAAGCTTCAGAGCAGCGAAGTAAGACTCTGAAAGACGTAGCCACACCATGCTTCAAGGTCTGTTGGCCCCACCTGGCCACCGAATGAAAGGCCAACCAGCGGCGAGAATAGGAACACGTTGGATGCTGCTGAGACGGTCGAACCCTGCACACCAGGAGGCAAAGCGAGGGCGGGAACTTGCGCGCTTCGGTGCACCAATGCCGTTATCAAAGACAGCCTCCAGGCGATGGCAAATTCGTGCGTCCAGAGCTTTACATCTGCATATGCCCAGAACATCGAACCGAAACATGTAGTCACCGGTCACACTCACGGTGAATTGTTCCCCCTAGAAATCTTCACGGGCACAAGCCCCCAGAAAGCAGATAGCCGGGTATGATATCCGCCGCACTGCCCTGGACCCGCTGGTATGGTGCGAAGACAGACAGATTGACCGATTGAGTTCCAAGTCACCTGGGGCGTTATGTCCATCGGGGACTCAGCGGACAGGCCGCTCAGCGAGCTTGGCCTCGCTGCCAGCTTCTGATACGTGTCCGCATCTATCGGCGTCATGGCATCGAGACATCCAAGACCCAAGGGCGAGAAGGGCACGGCCGGGCCCGCTCTGGATGGCGTAAGCAGAGGCGATGCAGCACCGGTCTTGTGCTTGCCCGCCCGCGATCGCCCGCCTCTGGGGGTCCTCAATCCAGCTGTCTGTCCATCTGCGGGGCGCACATAATTCGATCCTTAACGTGCCATAGTTCACTTGCCCTGTCCCAGCTACGCTAGTTCCCTCCCAAGTTAACTTCCTTCCAACACGACGCTTGGGGGCGCTAAACGTACTGTCGTGCGCCTCAGCACTGTCCAAGGAGCCTAAAACGCCTTGCAGTGCCCATGTTGCTTACCCCCTGCGCCGACGGCGAACGTTGGAACAGGGCCTGGGCCAGAGGCATCGCCAACAGATGGAGCATCCCGTGGTGTCGGAACAAACCCAAAGCTCTCAGCACCCATGTTCAAAGACGATGTGCTTTGTGGTCGTTCGTTGGCCTGGTTTGCCGCTGCAGTTGACGTTTGGCCTGCTCCTTGTGCTACAGCGCTCGGCTGCCATGTTGTCGGGTTTCCGTCGACCGCCTGATGGAAAAGCATTACACGAGGCATCAACAGTTTGTACGAAGGAAGCCTATGAAGTTAAGTGTTGAAGACTCGGTAAGGGCTATGTGTATGTTCACGCGCTGGTTATGACAGCCACCCGGCATTTCGGATGGCGACGTCGCAATAACCTTTGTAACTTGCCACCAGACGCAACCTAGGCATCTTGATACTTTGCACCACTCCCGATGCGCGCGGAGTCGCGCAATGTGGGCGGCCATAACAGGATCGCCAGCCGACCAGGCCCCACCGTGGGCTGCGTCGACGGCACTCCTCCACCGGTCGGGCGCTGCGGTATTTTTGAAGAAGCTGAGCTGGTTCGAGGACGACCCGCCGCCTTCCGAGCTGAGCTGGGCCCGTCTGTTCCCACGCCCAAGTGAAAGCTGGCATGTGCGCCATCCCGCGACGGAGCTGCTGTCAAGATATCGCCTTGGCTTGTAGACTTCATCGTGTAATGACGGTAGCGTGCAGTGGAACTTCGCAGCCAGCCTGTATTTAAAAATCGACCCCCACGCAGGCAACTAACCGGTTGTCCTGCAGTTGCATATCAGTAAATATAATCGCTTTCTACAACTAGTACGCGAGATACAGTAGACCTTCAGTCTCGACGCTAATTGCCGGCAAGTGCATGCTAACATTAGTGTGCACGTCTAATGATAATGCTACAGCATTATCCCCAGATACAAGCGCCATGACATTGTTCTTCCACCATTTTCAGGGTTGTACTCGTACGTCAGGCACGGCAACGGTTGACTAAGGGGGCCTGCGCTCCGCGTTTAGTTAATATATGTCTGCATCCGCCAATGTACGTAACTCGCACGAAGCATCTCCTCATTTTGTCGTGAACGTTGCATGGCCTGCGAGCACTCGATGGGTCTTGAGGTTTGTGTTGGAGACAAGGTTTGCCACGCAGCTCCACTCACCATGAAAACAAGGCGGGAGAATGGGACGTGCAAAATTGCCCCGATTCTGGCTATGGATGTTCCGTAATGGTGACTGCTGCGTACGGCGCAAGCCCGCGCAAGCGTGTCAGCCCAGGTCAGCCAGTGCAAGCCCATGCGTTGAGCATCTTCCACGCTCCACGCTTGGACTATCTTGCTGCGCTATTGTTACATGGTAGGGGCATTGCAAGCAAATGTAACAACCCATGTCCATGCACTCACGATGGCCGAACACAACGAACAGCCGGGCCTGCACTGCCCACTACGCTGCGCACAAATAGGATGCAAATATTACGAGGAAAGCGACGCCGACAGGTATGCGTGTAGCCGTGCGCCGTAAACACCTGCCATGTACAACCGTTAAACGGATGTGCATACCAGAAACGGTATGTCGACGCATAACCGAACGCATCATAACATTTTCCCTCCCTAAGCTTCCTGCTACGCAGCGCAACGACGCCGGAAGAGCAGTGAGCGCGAAAAAAAGTGCAAAATTGGTGCGCCAGCTCGACCTACCATGCAACCAAGACGACAGTGAAGCGCTGGTTGCACAGCCAGCAGCGAAACTCCTCCCTCTTGAGTTAGTCCAAAATTCTTCTACGAGCAACTCCCTACCAAATCCCTACGGCCTTCAATGCCTCCCCAGTGCAACCCATGCACGCGCTCAGCAGACCAGCCGCCCCAAACCAACTTCGTTGCATCGCTGCGTCCTTGCAGCCTCACCCCCCGTCACTTCTGGAACCCCTCCAGTGCAACCTCTCGATGCCTAGGCCGCTACTGACAGGAACCCGCGCTCTGCACGCCATGGGCTGACAAGGGCGGCCGGCTCTGAGTCCGGTCGCTTGGGAACCCTTTATCTTGGCAGTTCGTTGCTGGCGCTCGTCTTTCCTGCATGATGCAACTGCTCCCCCGCCCAACGGCACGCGCGCGCAATACCGCCGGGTAGCAGCGCGATGTGCCGCCCTCGCCACACGTCGCTTCGCTTCCACTCCCCCTCTCTGTGCACTCTGCCACTCCACTCCAGAACCCTGCACTCGCCCTCTCAAGTCTTCTCGAGTCGTTCAGCGCGACCCAACTCTCTGTTGTTATCCCAGCGCTCAAGCGGGAGCACCTCCAGGCACGGGTGTGGGGTCGCCACCCGCCGTACGCCCCTCACCTTGGTCCGTGTACGCGCCCGGTGCCCCCCGCATCAGCAGGCAGTACACAACCGAGGACACTGCCACGCCCACGAACCATGCCAGGTCGTACAGCTGCCCGAAAATGGGCGGCAGGCCGGACACCACGCCAATAGTCGCTAGGAATCCTGGTAGCGTGGGCAGGATGCCGATCAGGATGGCCCACAGCGCCGCCGTGTTCCAGCCGTCCTGCGGTAACCAGGGAGATGTTCGTCACAGTGGACGCGGGAAGTAACGTTCAATAATTCATACATTCATTCATGGGGTCCGCTGTAACGTTCATTCATTCATTCATTCATTCACTTAGTTGCTGTTCATGGAGTGAAGGCACACCCAAGGCCCCTCCACCCACCAGGTGGTTACCCGCATCACCGCCGGTTGCTGGTCGTCAGACGGCCGGCCGCGCCCTCCTGCTGCTGAGCTCAGCCCCTCTGCTTGACCAGTGCTCCGTTGCCACTCACGCGTCTGACAAACAGGCCTCAAGGATCGCCTCAACTGCCGTCCGACCCGTCTCGACATCCCAACCCACCTTGTACCAGTAGATAGACTTGGCGCCGCTGGTGTACAGCGAGTCGATGTCCAGGGTGCGGCGTCGAACCAGGAAGTAGTCGGCCATGACGATGCCGATGACGGGGCCCAGCAGAGCCGAGTAGCCTGGGGCGGGGCGGGGACCGCATCAGCAAAACCGCTCAACCACCGGAACAAGCCAGCACCGAAACGGGGCGCCATGATAAGGTGTCCATACGCGCGCAGGCGTACGCTAGGACGCCGGTGTTTGCGCGGACGCTACCGTGACGAGCGGGCATGAGGGCCACCACAGTACCATTGAGGAGGCTGTTTCGTCGAGGAGCACGACGGCGGCACTGCTGGACGGACACGCTTTCTGTTTGGCACGTGGGTTGGCCGTTTAGGGTTTCGAGGTAAAGCCGTGCGGGTCGCCCCCGCCATCGCACCCTGACCACGACCCTCCTTGAACAAGCGCTGCTCACCGATGAGCCAGGTGTTGACGAAGCCGTGTGTGGAGGACACCAGGTTCCAGGGCATCATGAACAAGCCCAGCAGTGCTGTGATCAGGCTCCCGGCCTGCGGAGGCCAGGGCATAATAAGGCAGCGACACAGGGTTAGAAATTTAGAATAGTGGGGTTCGCCACGTGATACGCAAGTCACACCAACCCCTGGAGTCGCATATGCGCTCCAAAATCACGGGCGCAGCCCCACCAGGCTATCTTCGACTCGCCGGTCACCAAACCCGCACCCGCACCCGCACCCGCACCCGCACCCGCACCTCGAAGGAGATGAACTTGGGCGCCACATTCACGAAGGCGTTGGCGGGGGCGACCACGTTGGCCGCGATGTTGGTCGTCAGGGTGGCCCACATCAGGCCTGTTGGACAGCATGCGGCGACACCCGAGGATTACGAGGCTGCAGCGGGCAGAGGTTCCCTTCACAGGCAAGAGCCGCGAGGGGCGCCGCGGCGGCACGCGTTGGTGTGCGTGCTCATCCACGGCACACCATGTTGGGGGCGTGGTCATTCCGCGAGCTTGGGGGCAAAGGCTCGGATCCAGCCTCCAACTAAACGGCGCCGGACTGCCACTGACACCAAAACCGTCAAGCAAGCGCTACCGAGCGATCCTCCCCAAGCCGTCATCCGGTGCCGCACCGTGCGGCCACCCCGCAGCAAATCGCCACCCTAGACCCCACCCACCGCACCACGCGGCCACCCCGCAGCAACTCGCCACCCCAGACCCCACCCACCGCACCGCGCGGCCACCCCGCAGCAACTCGCCACCCCAGACCCCACCCACCGAACAACGACAGGCAGATGGGCAGCACGCCCTGCATGCGGCCCAGCAGCTGCACCGGGTCGATGATGGCCTCCCCGTAGATCACCACTGTGGCCGAAGTGACCGCCAGGCCCAGGAACGTGAAAAGGGCCATGAAGAGCGGCAGCCCCAGCGCCTGGCCCAGCACCTGGTCCCGCTGGCTCTTCGCGTAGCGCGTGAAGTCGGGGATGTTGAGCGACAGGGTGGCCCAGTAGCCCACGTTGGCTGTCACTGCCGGCCAGAACACCGACCAGAATTGACCTTCCTGGGAGCGGCGCGAAGCGGGGGTGTATAGAGAAGGGTTAGTGGCGCAGGCATTGGCGAAGCCGAGGGCAACCCAATGCACGTCACGTTTTAGGTCGGTGTGAGGGTGGCGTTGTGGGGTGTCGGGAGGAGCAGATGCCGGCGCTCGATGCCGGGGTCCGGAGCCGCCCGGTCTTGCGAATGATGCCATCACATTCACATCTAGGATGCAGGGATCCAAGATGAACAAGGGGAGCCAACCCCCGGTGGGACACTGGCGGAGGGCCTCTTCCGCAGTAACCGGCCCTGGGGGGTCCCATTCGCACCTCCAATTCGTTCCTTGGCCATCCCGAAGTCCGCACCCATGCGCCGTAAGACGCGCCCAAACCTTCATGGGTTCATGGGTTCCGCCATACGAAGTCGTTGCGGGTGCCCTCGCGGTGTCTGGGAATCCTGTCTGGGAATCTTGTCTGGGAATCCGCGTGCAGGCACTCGCGCCCCCCGGCCCGGCCCAGATACACCTTGCGTCAGCCCCCGCACGGCAGCCGCACCTTGGCCATGCCAGGCCCGAACTGCGATGGCGTCGACAGCATCGGTCCGAAGCCACCTGCCGTGGTGACGGCCCAGGCCATGAGCGCCACCGACAGGCCGATCAGGATGGGCGCCGAGTACTTCTCCAGGATGCGGATGGATTCCATGCCGCGCAACACAATCCACACCTGCCAGGGCGCCCGTGTGGGGTCACACGAGGAACGGAGGAAGCAGTGAGCCACCCGGGACCACCCCAACCCCAACCCAGTCCAACACAACGCCAAGGTCCAAGCCAACCTAGAGAAGTTCGCAGCCAAGGCACTGTCCCGGCATCACACATGGATTCCTCCGCGCTGGGTGCAGCTGACCGGAGCCTGGTGTGTCGCGGTCGCGTTTGTCGAGTTAAGGTCCGATGGGTCCGATCCAGACCATGGCCGCTTCCTACAGAGCTGCATACGGTCCCGGGGACTGATGACCCCACCGGCGGCTGCATGCTGGCAGGCGGAGCCGCTCAGAGAAGCCTGGCGCAGCTTGGACTGGCCTGCTCTTAGGAGGCGCCCGCGGTCCGTCCCGGCGCATTCCCCAGCAGGCCCTGGGCCCCACCGCGCACCTGCGCACCCCAGAACACCAGGAAGCACGCCAGCTCCGGAAAGGAGATGCCCAGCCACTGAATCACGGGGCCCGCAACCGCGCCGCCGGTCACCGCCATGAGCATCTGGTAGATGGAGGAGCCGCCGATCCATGTCTGGATGCCGAACCAGCCGCAGGCCACGATGGCTCGGGAAAGCGACGGCAGATTCGCGCCCTGTGGAGTGACATCGAGGTGTGGGGTGGGTACTGATCAATACGCCATCTTACAATCCTCCGATATGGTGTTGCAGGTTGATGCCCTGTGGGTCCCCGCGGCCTACGGTCGGGAGCCAGATCCTACTTGAATGAACGAACGTTACAGCGGACCCCAAAGGGATCAACGGTGTATCCTACTTTGCAGGACCCGGGGGTCGGGGGTCGACCGTGTAGGGAGACGTTCCAGCGCTGAGGCAGCTGGCGAATATGCACGATGATCGGTGGGCACTGGGCAGGAGGGGCGGACCCCACGAGCGCGTGCAGCGAACGTTACGGGGCCGTACCAGGATGCCGAAGCTCGCGCGGGCGAGGACGGGGAACGGCACGCCGTACTTGGTCCCGGGGTGCGCGTTGAGGACCATGGGCAGCAGCGTGATGAGGTTGCCAAAGAAGACGGTCAGGATACCCTGCCACCAGGACATGCCTGTGGGGACAAGGGAATGGGTGCAGTACGGTTTGCGGCGGGGCGAGGCGTGTAAACCTTCGGCGACACCGGGGGAGCCCCAGGGCAGTGATGCCGCTCGACTAATGAACTCATCACGGGCATGCTCTGAAACGAGCGCCAAATGTCAAGAGGACGAAACCCACGGTGTTGAAACATGCACATCACAGGACGTCCAGGAGCAGTGTTCGTGCAGTCAGAAGCGCGACAGTCTGCACCGCCCGCGCAAACCCACCAAGGTCCACCAGGCTTGCGGCCAGGTAATACGTCGTGATGGAGATCACCAGCGTAATCCAGAAGGTGGCAAAGTCCATGGTATCAAAAGTGCGCTTGTCGGTGGTAGTTGGGGAGAAGTCTTCGTTATACAGCCCCGGGTCAGGATTCGTGGGGGGACGCGCGGCTATGGGATCCTCGAAAATACTCTTTCCCGCACACAACGGCGCAGATAACGGACTGGAGCCACTGACATGCCCCGTCTGTGTGTGGCGGAGAAGGCCCCCCGATTTTCTGCGCGCGACGACGGCCGGGCGGCTTGGCCCAAAGCAGGACTGCACCATGGGCACTTTGGAAGGCTTGCCAAGTACGGGCGCGGGAAGAGCGCCCATGTTCGGTGCCAGTTGTTTGGCTAGCATTTCCCCCGAAACAAGTAATCACTTGGCACACCAATCAGTTACTGCAAGTTGATGTGTCACACGCTGATGTGCGACAATCAATGTCGGACGTTGCGGAAGACGAAGAGGAATCAGATTTTGACACAAATTTTGACAAGCTCCCAATGAGTTCTTTAGTATGTGTATGAGGCCGAATACTGGCGAAGTGGCAACTCTTACACTGCAGTTGGTCGCCGAGTTCCTAACTGAACATCTCAATAATTCTGCCTTTGAGCAGATCCCTTACAGATCCTTAACACGCCAACCGGATGAAGGGGCGTAAGGCAGGTGTATAAACAAAACTCCAACGGTACGAACGGTGGACGGTTTCCTTGCACGGCTACATACAGCGGAAAGCCAAACTGTTGAAATAAAATTTTTGCATTTCAGCTAGTTTACATACCAGCCCTGAACTTGACTCAGATCCTTCTTCCAACACGCTCAATTTGCGCGATTTGCCTTTCAGTCACCTGGTCCCTTGTCGCAGTCATTAGAGGTGTGGACACACTGATAACGCTCGCTGCTCAACCCACGTGCTTCGGGCTGTCGCGTCAGGACCTTCGTGAAGGCGACCATTTGAGCGGTGGGCACAGCGCGTTAGGGGATAGCAGTTGTTCGGCAGCATTCTCGCCTCGCTCTAGTTCCTTACGTGTTCCAAAGCACTTTGCCGGCATCAGGCCGACTGCACCGTGCGAACACACGCCTGCAGGTGCTAACCTCAGAAGTGCTTTGTCTGGGCGTGCACAGCTGCTTTAAGAAATTTGTACAGGATCTGCGCTGGCATGTAATTTTTGCTTTTTGTGATTGTTCGACGCAGGCGCCTCTGCGTCGACATCGTCACTTTCGTTTGCTTCTGCTTGCGCATCACTGCGCGCCCCGTGGATCAGGCTGGCGGGGTTCCAGCAGAACCCACATCTTTCGAATCACAAGTTACTGGGCCTGCAGACGAGCGCGGAGTCGCGCTCGCGGCATGGAAGCTCTCGCAGAAACGAGCCAGAAATAAGTCTCTTCCTCACACACAACAAACAGCGTAGTCTTTGCTGCTCAAGAGCATCAGGATGGCAGCTGCACTTTCGATTTCTGGCCCGAGCTTCAACCCTTTCGGTCGCGCCTGGGCAGCCTACGAGCGATCGCTCCGTAGACGACCCGTGCTGACTCAGGCGGTGTCTTCAGCGCTGTTGTGGGGCCTTGGAGACGGTGAGCATGCAGATTGGCAAACGCGACCTCGCGTCTGCCACGTCGGCCTGCCTGCAAGTAATGCGGCGTATGGTCGCTATTGTTGGCACCGTGTAGTTGACACTGCCCTTCTCTATTTTGCAGCGATGGCGCAACGCATTGAATCGCGCGGCCAGGGAGGCATCGACGCTCGGCGCGTGGCCATGACAGGAGCTTTCGGAGGAGCGGTGATTGGTCCTGCAGGGCATGGATGGTACATGATGTTGGAGAAGCTGGTGTTGCAGCTAGGACTAGCATGCAGCATGAAGTCTATGCTCCTCAAGGTAAGCGACCAATTGGCGGGTACTGTGTTGGCGTTACGTTTGTTTTCACGCATTGTCCCGCACGCGCTACAAAAAATGTATCAATTCTGTTCGTCTCTTTGTGAAAGTAGCTTGATTGCGTGTCGCGCTGAAGCCGTGGCGTTGTGAACCGCTTCACCATCTGTTTCGTTGCATGCGGTGGCTGATACAAAGAATGTTCATACAATATATATTTCATCGGAGAAAGATACCGTTTGTTATCCATCCCTGCGTGTGATCACCTGGCCTCGTGCAGGTGACTATCGACAACCTGCTATACTCGCCGCTGTACGTGCTGGCATTCTTTGCCTACGGCTGTATGGTAGTTGATGGCCTCAGTCCGGCTGCGTGCGCGGAGAAGCTACGTGAAGAGTTCGTGCCGACCATGCTGGCAGAGGCCATGATCTGGCCTCCGTACATGGCAGCGGTGTTCAGCCGTGTGCCTGTCACACACCAGCTGCTGGCGGTCAACGTGGCCACGCTCTTTGACGTCTGCTTCTTGAGCTGGATGAGAACCAGGGATTCGGAGGTCGAAGCTGACTCGCACGAGCGGAAGGAACAGCCTGTGGCTCAGCAGCAGTCAAAGCAGCAACAGCACAGCCGCAATGCGAAGTTGTCAGGCACCAGCAAGGGCGTGCAGGAGGCAGCGCAGCTGGCTCGGATGGTTCAGCAGCAGCAGCAGCGTGTGGCCGCAGGCGACCGCGATGATGTCCACGCTGTCGCGATGTCGCCTTGGGATGCGGTTTCTGATGAGAACCTGGGTCGGATGACCCTGATGGCCGCGAGCGCGACGTGCAGCACCGCCGGCAGCGACTTTTTCGGGCTGCGGTTGTCGAGGACGCCCACCACGGGCACCACGGACACGCCATCCTCGGCTTCGCCGGCTTGTTAGGCAACGGACATCTGCGGCGATGCATGTGAAGCGTGTCTCCTCCTGTGCACTTCACTGCGCCAGACTGTGTTGTCATATTGCCGGCTGCTATGTAATTGTGAGGCAAAGAGACAAGGCAGTTCCGCGAGCTTCATGTTCGTTGGATGTTGAGGAAATCAGGGGCCCATAGTTGCGAGACTTCAGCGGAGTTGGCATAACACGACGGGCGGCATGGGCGCAAGCCAAACGCTAATACTGTGCTCACGTGTTTGCCTTCACCAGTCAGCACGACGGGTTTTGGCAAGCCCCGACGATGTCACCGATCTGCGCTTGCGACGAGGGTCAGGGCGGTAGGGGCGGGGTTGCAGTTGCTGGCAGGTGTATGTTGAGATGTGCAGAGCCGAGTTGCTCGGCTGGGTTTACATTAGCTGTATGCAAACGCATTCCAACGCCCGTGGTTAAGGTTGCAGTGTGCTAGGTATGCTGATTCGGTCAAGTTGCAGTTGGCTGTGTTCATCATGGATTGCCACCCTACCTGGCCGGCACCATGCACAAACACCGCGGGAGAGTTGACTTACGTATGCGATCGTTGGGATCTGATTGCGATCAGGTTTTGTACCATTTGATTTATACGCATACATTGCCGCCGGCTTGCGGGCGCTCTGGCGCTGCTTAGGAGTGCTTATGCGATGGCTGGCACCTGCGCTTCGGATAGTTAAGTGCGCATGTGTGGATCTGGCAATGCCTCTCACAGCACATTTTGTTCCGTTGGAGAGCGGGGTTTCGGGGCGCCGTTCTGGGGCGTCGGGGCCCTGGTTGGAGAGAGAATGTCGACACAACAGCGAAGTAAAGAGATAGTAGTTGCCGGGCGAAATCCTGCCACGGCGCGTTCCGTGCGTGCTGTTTTGGTGTTGCCATGTGCTCCTGGTTGCGTGGCCCTGACGTTTTGACCAATGCCTTCACACGTTGTGGTTCAGCGGAAGGCGTGCAGTTGGTGGAGATTGTATGCGCGTATATGTGTATGTGGCGTTTTGTGGTGGCTTCCGTAGGAGAGAGGTGTGGCACCTAATGACTTTTCAGCGCCTCGACACCCCTGGAATTTCCCGGGGTTGTCTGCTGGGCAGCCGAGACGAAAATCCCGAACTTTTCCCCGAAGCTATGGACCCCTTCGATGCTATCGATTAGGTTGGAGTAATGACATCCGTTTTGCAACACTGGTTTGGTTTACATGCCCGTGTTTGCCAGTTCGTCGGGGCTCCTTACCATAGGTTTCGTTTTGCGCGCGGTATTGCTGCTGAACCTCCTAGTGTCTGCTTGCGTGGTTCCATGTGGGATTGCTGCGGCCTCGCGCGGGGAATTCGCTGCTGCTTCGCGCAGGCGTTTCTCCAGTGTTTTTCTGCTACTCTCGTTGTCTGCATAAGATTGTTGGCCTCAGGGTGTTGCGTGCAACGTAACGCCGAGTAGTCCAATGAGCTGTCAGGGAGCCTAACAATTTAGCAGGCACCTAGTGTCTCTCCGATGCCAGACATTATTGTTTGGGTTGGGTTGGTCTCGTGCGTATTTCGAGGTTGTGAACTGCACGACTGGTATGATATCCTGCCAAAGTTCACCATGAGCATTCCTGATGATGACGACGGGGCAGATCTTCCATTTGTGTAAGTGAAGACTATCTTCAATCTTGGGGTTGACATCTCTCGCCTGTTACGAGCCCGAGGACAGCATGACCATTTCTGCGTGTTCCACACACACCACCACCTGTACCACAGCGCACCATACGCAAGCACGCTTTGGATTCACGCTCTGGCAAGCCAGAATTGAGGTATACGACGCTCTAGTGAAAGCTGCCGTGTCGAGGCATAGCGCAAACGAGCCCCTGAGAGGAAAGCAGTCGTAACCATCTCTGCGGCCAACAGCGCGTGTGTGCGTCCATCCATGTGCGACCGCAGAGGACGCTACCAGCTACACTCAAATGTCCGCGCAATCGGTCTAAACCCAGTCCACTCGCTGCGCAGTGCGCTCCCGGCCACCCCACAGCATTCGCCCATCCACCAGTAATCGGTTCAAGCACCGCCGCAAGACACCGCACCAGGGTTAGTGACTGTCTACCAAGTGGCTGTTCAGCATCGTCTCCGATTTCCTCAGCATGCGCTGGCAGCGGCGGCGGCGGCCGCGGGCGCAGCGTCTCTCTCGGCCGTCTGCCGCCTGGCGGTCCGCGCCTGCGCCACCTGCTCCGCCCGCACCCGCAGCCGCGCGGCCTCCTCGCTGTTGCCCATGCCCGCCTCGAAGGCCGCCCACGCCTGGTACAGCGGCTCGTGCTGGTACTGGGCCGGCACCTCGGCGCCCTGGCGGGACGCACGTACAGAAACACATACACACACGTGCGGCGTTCTCGCGGCTCAGCCACCTTTCACACACACGTGCGGCGTGGGGCTACATTGCGAAATTGCCACGTCTGTGCGCTCAAGAGACGGAACCCGGCCGCCCAGTGTGTGCTCCCTTCCGGTACCGGTTCTTACGGCAGCAGGTCCACACCATCCGGCCGTCTAGGTCCAAGCTAACTCCTAGGTTGCGGCTAACTTCCGTCTCGCACACTTGCGGCAAGAGGATGAAGAACAGCCTTGCTCATCCGGCCACTGGGGCCGTACATCCAAAAGCAAAGTCCGTCGCAGGCTATAGCCGCCCGAGTGCCGCAGGCGGAGACGCGTGGTCCCCCAATGGGACTCTCCACGACGGGCATCGAACCGCAACGACTGGAAGTTGGAAGCGGCGAATGCAGCCGGCCACGGTCGTCCAACCCAGGAGCCCCCGTGGCCGCAGCCAGGACGCTTCCACCCACCTTCCTGAAGAGGCCCCGAGCGGCCTCCGCGTCGCCCCCCGCCGCCTCCATCAGCGCCCACTCCATCCACAGCTGCGGGTGGCGGGGGCAGAGCCGGGTCGCCGTACGAAGCACCTCCCGGGCATCGGCGACGCGCCGCTGCGCCACCAGTGACGAAACGTACGCCAACCTGGCGCCAAGTTGGGAGGCACGGGTTGGGAAGCCGTCAGCGGGGACAGGAGGGGACAACCAACGTCCAGGATTGGAACGAATGGCGTCTGACTGGGCCGTTGTCTGTACGGACAGTGTTTCATTGACGCGGTGACGTGTCGTCACGGCGCGGCCAGGTTGCATGTGCCAGGGACCCGACACGACGGCGACCCGGGCACGACACGGGGCCGGACCCCGCAGCCGTTCCCCCCTTTCACGCCGCACCCACCAAAGGACGGTGTAGCCGGGAGCCACCGCGGTGCCCCGCTGGAAGCACCGCTCCGCCGCGTCCCAGTTCCGCTGCCGGCTCTCAAACAGGCCCCAGTGGAGCCAGCTGCGGAAGTCCTGTGTGCCGGTTGCGGGACAGGGACCCGAATGCGGTCCCCAGACCGGATGGGAGACACAAGGTCAGCTCAGAAAGCATTGAGCCAGGTCGGGTGCGCACGCGAAGGTCCCAGAAGACCGCAAACTGCGAGAATGCCGTACCCAGAACTCCAAAGTCTGCGCGCCTCGGTGGTCGCATCCCGAAGAGCAATACTCACTCCTCCCTCGCTCCCTCCCTCCCTCCCTCCCTCCCTCCCAGAACAAGTAATTAACAACAACCACACGTAATCAACAAAACCACAACCAGCAGTTTCATCAGCTCCATGGTCAGCAGCTGCATCACCCTGGACCCCAGGTCCCTACAGGACATGAGAACCCGGCCATGTACGGTACCTGTGGATCACGCCGTACAGCGTCCGCGAACAGGGCCGCCGCCGCCGCCAGGTTGCGTTCCTTCTTCTCAAAGAGCGCCGCCTGGCGCAGGAAGCGCGCCGTGGGCGTCGGGGCCGCAGCCATACCGGCGTGCCACACCTCCCGCGCCTCCTCCTTGCGACCCTGGAGGGGGGGAGAACATCCATTCGTGGTTTGGACACGTCGGGGTTGTGGACCAGGACGGCAACCGGCGGGCATTTACTATGCTCGTCGGTTGACGGATCGAGCTTTGTGCGAGTTCTCCCCAGGTCCCTCCCTCTTACTCATGGGTTGCACGCCAAAGGACAGACACATAGAGTGGGAGACTCCCTCCCACCCCGAACACACCTGGAAATACGGGCAAATACAAGCAAATTTTGGGCGCCACTCGGCCCCTTGCATGTCACGCACTCCTGTTCAGCCCGCCTCAGAGACACACCTGGAAAGCCAGCAGCTCCGCAAGGCCTTCGTAGCATAACAACGCGCCGTCGCGATTCGCACGGCAGCACAGGCCCCTCCGAAACCACTCTTCCGCGGCCGCCAGCGCGCCCTCACGCTGGCACAGCAGCCCGCGCGTGTGGCACATGTGACCGTTGTTCGGCTCTATGTTCTCGATCGCCGACAGCAGCTCCTCCGCCACCGCCAAGTCACCGCTGACCACGTTGGCCTGCGCCCAGGAGCACAGTACGGCAGCCGCCGACGCCGTACCCGCGGCGGCAGTGGCCGTCGCGACCGCAAGGGGGGCACCCTGCGTTTTCCCTTCCTGCCGCGCCCTCGATTTTCGCTCGCTCGTGCCTGCTGCAACCTCCTCGGCTGCCTCCATCCCCCGACCGGGAGCCGCAGCAGCTGCCCGCAGCGCCTGCTGCTGCGTACCGCTTCCCTCGCTGCCTCGTGCAACACCCGCCGCGACAGCCTCCGCCGCCTCCCGGTACAGCAGCTGCGCCCGGGACCGGTTGCCGGCCAGGTGCTCCATCTTGGCCTCGGACAGCAAGGCGGGCACGTGGCGGGGATTGACGCCGCGCAGCCGCGCGAACAGTTCCCTGAACGTGTAGCAAGGCCACGGGGGTGCAGCACGACCCTAGAGTGAGGGCAGCGTAACGACGACAGGCCTGGCGTCGCCGCCGGTGCTTGTGATGCACGTGAGGTGTGACTCGGATGGACTGTCCCACCCAAAGTAAGCAGGCAGCCGGACTAAAAACTGCAAAAACTGCATAGGAGCATATATATACCGAGTTGCACGTTCAAGCCCAGTTCCGGGTGCGGTAGTCTGATGATTCCGTACCGTGGCATGGCCCATGCCGCTCAATTCCCCGGGAATCAGCTGACCGCGGCTCCGACTACAACATGGCGCTGGGTCCGATCCCATACGGTACCTGGCTGCCTTGACGTTCCGCGCCCGCAGCTCCAGTTCCGCCAGGGCACTGAGGAGCGGGGCGCTGGGGCCCACAGCTGACAGGGCCTGCTCAAACACCTCCCGCGCCCGGACGGGGTTGCCCTGCCGCCACTCCAGCGAGCCCATCGCCTGGCACCGGGACGGGCGGGGTCGAGAGTGGGTTTGGGCGGCAGAAAGCGGGCGACAGAGGGTGAGGTGAGGTGCGGCGAGGTGAGGTCGGGTCCAGCCGTCGCAGTCGGGGGCTGCCACGATGATGACACGTAAGACGGCGGCCTCTTCTTGACTCGCCCTGCTGCGCTCCGTTCCTTGGGCGCCACCCAGGGCGCCACCCAGGGCGCCGCGGACGCGGCCGGCGAGCTGCGAGCTCCTGGACCCTCCCTCCTGGACCCTCCCTCCTGGACCCCCCGACCTGGAACCCCGATGAGATGGGACCACCTGTCGCCGATTTACAGTCCTCCCCCAAAGCCATCCTCCAAGAAGGCACGACCCCCGCCCTACACCCACCATCCACGAGGGAACGTGCTGCGGGTCTAGCTCCAGGGCGCGGCTCAGCAGCCGCCGCGCGAAGCTTTGCTTGTCGTGGTTGATCTCGAACATGGCCCAGGCCTGCGGGCGTGCGGGTGGTCGGGCGGGCACCTATATCGCCTGATGAAGGCACCCATCCATTCGCCCTCAAGAGGGGATCCGAATCCGGCGCTATCTCAGACCACCCATGCACCACGATGCAAAGATTGAGCCCAATAAAACAACCCAACATCTCCACAACAGCAACCACGCAGGGCGACGACGGGTTTGAGTGAATGAATGCGTCGATTTCCAGCAAGCCCCCTCGGGCCCCTCTGTGACTGCCGGTGAGGCCTTCTGAACAAGTCAATAGAGGGGTCTGTCTAAGCGCCGGCTCCAGGTAACCGACCGAGACAGGCGCCGTGTGGTTTGCGGCCTCCCTTCCCCCATCCCTCCTTCCCCCCTTCCCTCCCTCCTTCCCCCCCGGCCCCCGCCATCTCCCCACTCACATGCAGGAGGGGCACGTGCGCGGGGTCCGCCGCAGCACCCTCCTGGAACAGCTTCCTCGCCGCCGACTCGTCGCCCGCCGCTGCCTCCAGCCGCGCCCAGGACGTGTACGTGTGCACCATGTGCGGCCGCGCCTCGGCGGCTGCCCGGAAGCGCGAGCGAGCAGCCGCCAGGTTGCCCCGCGCCGCCTCCACCACGCCCCACGCCTGCAGTCCAGCACCCGACACGGTCACCCGGTCAACAAGATCAGGGAAAAGAAAAGGGTCGGGGGCTGACCACGATGCCCATCTTTGCCCGTGCAAGTACACATGTGAAACCCGCCGAGACCAGCGAGAGCCGTCCAACCCCAGATGAAAGCATGAAACTCTCCCGAACGGAAAAGGATGATGGTGATCTCTGGCGGAGGTGCCAGAAGCCGCAACTTCGTACAAAGCCACGTCCAGGACGTCGTGTGCAGGGCCTCCTCACTCTTGGGGAAAGGCCCCGGGACTCCGGAGAAAGTTACCAGTACCAGTCAGGGTGACTCGGAGCAGGTTGAGCATAAGTTGGTGGGACAGTACTCACATGGAGGACCGCTGCGTTGCCCGGCTCGCGCCTCAGCGCCCCACGAAAGTCGTCCGCGGCCGCATCGTACTCCCCCAGCCTCGCGTGCAGCTGCCCCAGCACCAGCAGCAGCGCTGCGTTGCCCGGCCACCTCCCGAGCGCCTCGTCCAGCAATCCCCTCGCCGCCCTCAACCGCCCGATTCGGAGCTCCAATGACGCCGCGGACACCCAGAAACTTCGGTAAAATGGATAATATGACATGCTGCTGTACGACAGGTTGAGCGCGTCGGCGAGCCGTCCGGAGCGGCTGAGACGCTTGATCTCGCGCTGCAGTGCGGGTTCAGATTTTGGCGGGGAACTATGGCGGGAAACCTCAGTGCCGCTGCCATTTGCTGCTGCTGCTCCTGGTGCTGCTGCTGCTGGTGGCGCTGCCACAGCGCCCTCGAGCACTGTGGTACCAGAGCCCAGGGAGTGAGCCGCCGGCGAGTGATCGCTCGGGGCCTTTGATGTTGCCGTCCGGAGCTCATCGGCTTCGCCGATCCCTGATTCTCCTGTCCCTGTGTTCGCAGCCGCCCTGGTCGCCACTGCAGCTGCCGCGATCGCGACCGCGCCGCTCGCAGTCGCCGCCCCCGCGGCCGCCTGCGCTCTCCGCTTGGCTGCAAGGGCGGCCGCCGCGGCTGCTTTCGTGCGGGTTTTGCTGCCAGCCGCACCCACTGATGAAGTCCCTTTGGGCCCTGGAGCCGCGTCCTTCCGTGGGACGGCCGCCGACACGGCCGCCGTAGGTGGTGCCGCAGCAGTGGCGGGGTCGGGCTGCTGTGTAGAGGCCTTCCTGTCGCCGGCGCCGAGGCGCCGTCGCGGCCGCTTCAAGAACGGCACGAGCATACCTCCATTGACGCCGGCGACTGCCGTCAACGCCGGCTCCGACGACCTAGAGCAGGAAGCTTCGAGGGACATGGTTTGCCCAGGCTCCCGCCAAGGCGCCTCGCCAGCGCCCTCGCTTAGCCAGGCAACAGCATCGCCGTCATGCGCTGTCCCTTCATCACCCGTCCTATTGTTGCGGCCGTGGGAAGGCGTCACCGTGGCAGCTGCGGGTACGGAGGCGACCGCTGCTTTCGCAGCAGCCGCTGCTACCGCCGCAGCCCCGCGAAGGGGAGTGCGAGTGTTGAAAGCTGGGGCAGGCCATGAAGATTGGCAGGATATATTCCATAAACCCGCTGCGTGGGGTAAATCCATACCGTGCCTGCCCGGCGCTTGGCAACGCGTAGGCAAGCCATCGTTCTTCGACTGCGCCAATCCCCAGGCGCGGCTGGCTACGCTTGACGCAGGATTCATGACTGGGAGCACATTCATGTTAGCGCTGCACAAATTGCTGCAACTGTGTTGTTAGCGTCGCACGGCAAGTATACAGGATTTCACAACTTGGGCTGGCAAGCTTCATTTTAATGGTCAAGCAAACGATTGTATTGTACTTGTCAGCTCGCAAAAGATGATCCCTGAAAGTGAGTGACCACGAAGCCTGTGATTTTCCAACAACAAGAAAGTCACAAGATGAGAAATTGATACCAACACCAAACATGCACCGCGGATTAATGCAACAGTAAAGCGCTTCCATCCCTATACCTTTGACGTTTTGAGCGAGATTTCATGCCTTCGTACCAACAAGCAACCACCTTCAACTTCACATACTGACGATACTGACGCAACCACTCAGGTTCACCAGTAAATCGTGCAACATCCATCAACAAGAGTTGCTTCCGGATTGAAAACCATCTGCCACTTGACGACTATATCCTCGCACGCGTAAAACAACGACCGCGTCGTCGATTATGCAAAAACTCAATATGATGAACTCAAAGCTTTATGCGGGCAGGGCAACACAGCACCTTGCTGTCCGACGACGTGGCGGGTACCAGCACAGTCGAGCGCGGCAAGGCACCCCGCCACGCGCAGCAACGCCCCCGGAACGGCCAGAGGGCTCAGGTGCGACCTGTAATCAGCGTAACCATACTTATTGCACACGGCAAATGGCTGAGCAAAATTCCCTCGTATGCCGCTGATCCTCATGCCGTGGGCACCGCGCCGTACAGGATCCGAAGCTGGCCCCAGTACCAGCACCCCCTCAAGCTCCGCCTCCGGACCCGGCCCCAGCCTCATCGACCCGGTGCAGACCATCTACTGGGGCGGCACACTGCCTAACACGAGGCGAGCAGCCTTGGGTTTATTGAGTGGCACCGCCATCGGTAGGAGCTTGGGGCACGTCAACGTAGACCGCGATCCTGGCGCGCGCGTCTTCGCGCCTTGTCAGCTGCGCAATGGATGGTCTCGCCGCCGTTCTGACGCCTACATGTCGCATGAAGGGACTGTGCGTATGCAGCTCTGCACGGCCAAAGACGGGCTCAGCTGCAGGCCTGGGCTCGTCCCACACGAGCAACAGCCACTCTCCTAACCAGCAATGACTCGGGCCACGATCTTGCCAACTGAACCCACATCAACCCCCCCTCCCGTCGAAACCTTTCCTGTGTCTCAGCGTTGGGCGGTAACCTGGGCGGCATCACCAGTTGGCTGTTGGGACTGGACGGGGGCCGGCTGGCGGGGCAGCTGAGGGCGGACGTGCTGGTGCCCGTGCGGGGCGCCAAGCGCTGTGTGGACTACACGTTTGGATTCGGTGAGCACCACGTGAGGCCACCCACCCACGTGAGGCCACCCACGTGCCCGGACGTGGATGACAACAGGACCGCGGCCATGTCCCGGCAAGTCCCAGGCTCCGAGCACAGCACAGCACAGCACAGCACAGCTCCTTGCCGTGTCCGCGCATGAGAGGGGTTTGCCCCAGACAGGCAGCGGGGCAGACAGGCAGCGGGGCAGACAGGCAGGAAAGCAGAGCGAATGTAACCGGATCGTCACCGTACATCACTCACCGTGTACTGCCTGGTGTACCGTGTACGTCAACCTGACGTGCACCGTCGTCGCAGAGTTCACGTACCCTACCGCCTGGCTGGGCGACCAGACGCTGGCCTACAGGGCAGCGAAGCGAGCCGAGGCCGCGCGCGGAGGCCTCAGAGGCGGCCCCGTCGGCTTCGGCGCCCAAGACGACGATGAGGAGGAGAATGTGAACTTTCCACCGCTCTCGGGGCCGTCCGCGTCTGCGAGTAGAGCGGGGTCCAGGCCGGCGGTGGCGGTGGCGGAGCCGGTGGCGGCTTTTGGGCCCCCGGGGACCACGTGAGGCCACCGGCGGGAGGGATGTGCGCCCCCAGGGTTCCTCTGGACAGAGAGGACAGGGAGTATGGCTCGAGATCCGGTGGGAGAGCTGGTTGGAGATTGATAGGCTCGTGCGCAGTGCAGTGTGGGCATCAGCGGCTCCACTCGCCGGGTCCCCGATGTTGGAGAGCCGATCGAGCCCGCACTCACATATGCCGACTCTGCTACACACATATGCCGACGACGTCCGGTGTCCCATGGGTCCGCAGGGGAGAGGAGAACGTGTCAGTCATCGTGGCCCCGATCGCTCCGGGATTCACCCTCGCCTCCCTGGGTGACCCACGGGACGCCGCTGACCGCTTCTTGACAACCCTGGCGCCCGACGGCAGCGGTCTGAAGGCCACGTTGCTGACGGCCACCCAACGTACGACAACGCTGACTGCGCCGGGTGCTGGACCCACGGGTCAAGGACAGCAGGAGGAGCAGCTGTACTACACTCTGGAGTATACGGTCCGCGGTCCGCGGTTCTACCGCCACAACGTGTCTGTTTACACCGCCAGGTCAGCAGCTGTTGGTGCTTGCTTTCACTTACCGTCGTTATGTTTCGGCCGGTTTCGTGTTTTGGCGAGCATGCCCTGCGGTATTCGTTCGGGACTCCGTGTCCTATGTGAGGCAGCTCGACATCTTTTGATGTCGGTGCGGCTTCGCCTGGCTCGCGCGGCTGTGCTCGGCTGCTTGCAGGAAGGACCTGTTGTACACCTTCAACGCGCAGTGCCCGGAGGCGAGGTGGGAAGAGGACGCGGCGGCGCTCCTGGCGTCGGCTGCCTCGTTCAAGCTCCTGTGATGAGGAACGAACCGCACCAGGGGGGGCGTCCGCGCGCGCGGAGGTGGGGAAGGGCGCGGCGGCGCTGCCTTCCCCCGGGCCGCTTGGGGGCGGGGTGACATATACCCGGCAGCATCTCTTCTGGAATTCCTCGGGGGTGCAGTGGGATCCGCCCCCGTCGTCTGAACAGGCGGTGGCGAGGCTGGGCGCTCAATCAAGACCGAAGGCAGCTGCCGGCGCTGCTGCTCCCGGTGCCGCCGCGTGGGGAGCTGTGCATGTGTGCAGGAAGCGGTCATCCTTGAGGCCGTTGGGCGGCTGTTGGAGACACACGCGCGGGCTGTGGCCGTGCCGGCGTGACGCGTGAGAGGGGCAGTGGTCCGTCTTGGCTTGATTTGGCGCTGGGTCGGGTCAGGAGGGTTACGGGAGGGTGGTCGGAAGTGCGTTCCAGTCACTGAGGGGGCACACGGAGGGAGGTACGGCGCCTGCCCGGTTTCACCAGGCTCGGCTGCGAGACCTACCGTAATACGGTACCCCGACTGCTTGCTCATTATCTGTAATGCTCCTGGTCCGTGAGAAGGCCTCAACCGAAGGCCTCCGTAAGGACTTGGGCCTAACGTCAAAGCCAGGCCAGGCCAGAACCACCCTCAAAGCGTCTTGAAGCTTCTGGTACGGCATGGCTTGTCTAAGGCCTGGTCGGGCCCAGCCAGTGGCCCCACGGGGGTCTCGCAGACTGTCACGAGTCGTGCGTGTGGTGCTGCGCAGGGTACGGTACTTGCAGGGCCAACGGTCTGGAACTGATACGGCCTGCATTGCTTCATTGGGTTGGTTCCGCTCTTTCTAGGCCTTAGTCCACGCACGTAGTTGCTATTCCCTGCGCTTGCAGCTCCAACCCCGTGTGTACTGCGGAAGACGACTTCACCAGCCTTCACCGAGTGTCATCCCCTGCGTCTGTAGGTTGTTGACCTCTGCTTGGCTTGGGCTGGGCAGAGGTTCCGTGTGGAGCGAAGTGGGAGGTTTCCCACTGTTCTTGTGTCGGGAGGTCTCCTGAAGAACTTCTTCCCGAGATGTCCTCCAGAGCAGCAGAGTGACTGGTCACCGCAGCACCGGCAATCGTTCAGGATCGGCAGCTGCAGTATCCATATTACCGTATGATTTTCAAAGGCAACATGGTTGGACTTCAAGGTCAATTATGTATGTACAATATACACCAAGGGATACAGTAAGGGATGTTGCACGGATTGCCCGGCGCCTTCCAGCGTGTGAAATAGGACGGCGATACGGGACTTCAGATATTTTCATCGAAGTTATTGTTGCACGTACAGAATACGGCCACGTATTCGCGCTGCTTGTGGGCAACTGCAGTCAGTTGGTCGCCAGTTGCCGAACGGCTCGATTATAAAAGGAATTCTCTACAACGACGCTGTTCCTGTATCCATCTCACGCAAACCATGTACGCCATCAACAATAATTAGTAGGTGCCACGGAAATCTACAGCCTGGTAGTTCGCGATCGCCAGGTTGTCGTGCCCGCGTTGGTGCGTTTAGTCCGCGACTTCTGAAATTGCTGTTTCTTCGGGCTCCAAACGCCCCACAGCACAGCTGATAAAATATATAATATGTCAGAGGGCAATCTGGTGCCCCATTTCGCCTGTAAGTTCCCTAGCCAATCGCTGGAAGTCGGAAGGACCGCCCACGAGCGCAGGTTCCGAAGGGCTCGCGGAAATCGACAGCGCCCAACCCGTTGCTGACTAATTGACCCTCCAATGGAATCAAATGACTTCATTGCCGCCTTGGTTGCGCTCATCATCCCCATTGTAGATGCGGCACAGCGGGCCGGTCTGGGCGCGCCGGGAGTTGGCGCCCCCGACGACATATTCTTTCGTGAGCTATTGGAATCAGTGGCACCTGCACCGGCTGGCTTACCTCCAACCAACCTTCCGGTGGGAAAGCTGACTCCCTCCCCGCAAGAAAGCATCTGCCCATCCCTGCAACTCCACGTTGAAGCAGACGGCCGAACAACATGGTAAAGAAGAGGCTCTCAGCCTGGGTTCCAAAATGAACACCGTGCCCGGTTGCTTCGCCGTGCATGGACGTGCGTCGCAGGCGGCGCCAGGCGAGGTCGGCGGCCCTGCTGGCTCTGCCGAGGCGGCTGGTGCGGCCCCCGATTCCCCCAGCAGCTGCAGCAACCTCCCGCTCCCCAGTCTCAATATGTCGGTGCTGCTCGAGGGGGTGATGCTGGCCATCAGGCCCGACGACATGCAGCAGGTAGGGCCCGGCGAGCATCCGCGGCCCTGTCCAGGTGTAAGAAACGCCGTACAGTACGACAGTATGTCAGTAGGACAATAGGGCTGTAGGACAGTAGGGCAGCAGGGCAGTAGGGCAGCAGGACGCTGGGAGTACGGTCATGTGGCCCCGGTGGAGTGCGTTTAGCCTTCGACAGCAGGACGGCTAGAATCGATCGATCTAGCTTCATCGCATTCCCGTACTGTACTGGCGTCCGATGCTTACGGTACCGGTCAAGTACGGGACGAGGCGGGACGGCATTGCTTGCTGCGTTGCTGGTATACCCGTGCATGTTGCGTGGTGTCTGGGTCGCAGGCGCGGCACTCGCCGGCGGGCCCTACCGCGGACGGCCCTATCAACACCGCAGCCCCTGACATGGCGGTTTCAGACATGGCGGCTTCAGACATGGCGGCTTCAGACATGGCGGCTTCAGAGGACAAACCAGCAGACAGTGACGCTCCTGTCGCCATCGCTGAGAATCCGCCCCAGGCAGCGGCCATCGGTCCAGGTCAGAGCCCAGGCGGTGCACGGCCCGCCAGCCACCCCCCGGGGGCCACCGTCCCCATGAAAGCCAGCCATCTGCCG
This sequence comes from Eudorina sp. 2006-703-Eu-15, assembly GCA_003117195.1. Taxonomy (NCBI): domain Eukaryota; kingdom Viridiplantae; phylum Chlorophyta; class Chlorophyceae; order Chlamydomonadales; family Volvocaceae; genus Eudorina; species Eudorina sp. 2006-703-Eu-15. Next base: position 2,377,081 of record BDSI01000003.1, on the reverse strand, counting down.
TACACCCGGCACGTGAAGCAATGCCAACCGAATCTGCCGTACTTGCAGCAGCATGGGGCCGAGACAGCTGCATATCATGGTGCTCCGTACGGCCCTCTGGAACCTTTCGTACTGTACGGCCGCAGCCTCTCCAGGCGCATGAGGTTGTTCGGGGGTGGTTGTCCGGTCGTCCCGCCGCCCACCGACATCAGTTCCCGGCGGCAGGGTACATCTCCGCCAAGCGCCCACGGGCATGAGCATGATGACGTCCGGTTGCCTCGCCCGAAGCTACAGCCACAGCAGCGACAGCCACCGCAGCCGCATCACCTACAGTTGAAGCGGCCACAGCTGCGTCACCTGCAGCTACAGCTGCTACAGGCCCAGATACTACAGCAACAACAGCTACAGCTGCAGCCACAGCCACAGCAGCTACAGCCAAGGCTGCACGAGCACTTGCAGCAGCAGAGCGTGTACCCGGCCCACGGGAACGATCCGCATCCGCAACGGCCACTGCCGCCGCCGCCGCCACCACAGCCCCAGCGGCCTTCGCTGCCGCCGCCGCCAGAACGGGTCAAGCACGAGGAGGCTGGCGGCTCCCGAAGTCAGCGGGGCAGCTCCACCCAGTTGCCGGCGGGTGTGGAGATTCGAGAGGACGGGCCGGGGCCTTCAGACGCTCATCAGGGCTGGGCCGCTGCGGCGGCGGCGCCGTCCGAGGGCAGTGACAGCCTCAGCAGCCACAGCCCGGGGCTGCCCGGTGGAGGTGCGGACGATGCGGCCACGGTGAGTCTTCACTCATTGCGGCTGTACCCGTCCGGTACCGCTTGATCGGCCGCCATCGGGTGTCCAACCCATGCAGCACTCAAGAGCACTAGGCCAGCACAGCCTCCCCCCGTCCTGGCGGATGCACCCGGCGAAGCGCTACCCAGCCGTGACCAGTTAGTCCCCGCCAGCAGCACCACAAGAGACGCTCTGTTGCTGCCATGTGAACGGATGAATGAATGAATGGACGAACGTTACAGCGGACCCCCAAAAGGAATGTGTGATGTGTCATGCTGTGCTCACGTCGTCTGATCCCCGCGGCAGGCAACGGCGGACGGTGTGTACCGCCCACAGGCGGGGCACACCACCGCCGCGGATGCTGCCGACCCCGCCACGGGCGCCCCGGCTGCCCTGGACCAATCGGACCCGCTGCCCGGGGCCCCCAAGCTGCCTGCGTGCCGACCGCCAGCCCTGTCCTCCAAGGCCGCTGCCACAGCCGCCGCTACAGCGCATGTAACAGCTGTATCTGGTTCCCGGGGACGCTACTTCAGTGCCATGGCTAAGGAGCTCCAGGGGTTCAAACTGTGGGAGCCAAACGCGACCGACGCCTCTGCACCTGTCGCGCCCGTCGGCGGTCGCAGCAGCGGCGGAAGCTGCGCTTTGGAGGCGAGCGCACCAGCTCCGCGGCCTTGCGGGGCCCCCATGACGGCGTCGGAGCGGCGGAAGGCGCTGTCGGCGGCCTCCAGCGCGTTCCTCGCACAGTCTGAGCACCTGGTGAGAAATCTCTAGCGGGTGGGTGGGTCTCAGCCGTCAATAAGCAATGGGAAAATGGGATGGATGACGAGGCAAGGACAGCATTGTGTGATGCGACTGCGGCAATGCAAAGCCAGGCATTGCTCGTGCACCCACCATCCAGGTTTTCTGTTAGGGCAACACCGTCCAGAATAAGATATCTTGGTCGCTCGCCCCGGATGCAGGTGCGGGAGCTGCTGAGCCACCTTGGCTTCACCGAGACACAGATCGAGAACGCCACCAGCGGTGAGCGCTGCCTTGTCAGCCGGGGAGGGAGGCGCGGACCCCTGGCCAGAGGTGCACTCAGCATCCATCCACGCATGCCGTACCATGCCGTACCGCAGCGGCGATCCGGCCCGGCGGTCAGCCCCAGCCTAGCGCAGGTGCAGTACGGCGCAGTACGGCACAGGTCCGACCTGCATGTGCGGAGATATCTGCCGTGGTGGACGCAAGGACCCCGGTTCATGTTGTCAGCACAGTGTCACCCGCTCCCTCGGTGAAGAGGTGTCAGCCAGGCTCGCTCTCGGCATCCTCGGTCGCCGCCTGCTTCCATATGATACGGTGCAGCAGCGCACGGCCATGGGTCATCATCTCCTACCACGAGCTGGCAGCGGCTCGAAGTCTCCTTCCTCTTCACGCGCCCGCCTGACATCCTCCCGGGCTTGTTTCTGGGTTCGGGTTTTCTTTCGTTTAATTATAGACCCGCGTGTCACGCACGCACGCACGCACGCACGCACGCACACAAGCACGCACGCACGCACGCACCCAATCGCACCGCCCGGCGGCCCTGCCGCCCGCGCCATCCGTTCCCGTTCCTGTGCGTCCCTTCCTCCCTCCGCTCCCTCCCTCCCTCCCCTCCCTCCCTCCCTCCCTGCCCCAGGTTCACTCTCGAGCCTCACCGATGCCGCCGCCAACGTAGTGACCCTGGTGATGCGCCTCCGGGCCTCCATGTTCTCACTGTATGTACGGCACCTGGAGAAGCGGCCGCACGAGCTGGGCCAGGAGTCCGACGCCGGCGACGACCCGCCCGGCCGCCGCCGCGACGTGTTCAACAGCAGCAGGCGGAGAGGGGCGACGGACGGCGGCGGCGGCGGCGCCCGCCACGTCAGGTTGTGCACCGCCACGGCAATCGTGACGCAGCTGCAGCTGCACTGCCATGTGGCGGATTCGCTGCTGGACCTGATGCGGGCCAAGTTCAAGTGAGTCGTAGGTCCGACGTTCGGATGTTGCTTGGTGTCGACACCGGAGCGCCGGGATGGGGTGCACCGGAGGGCGCCGTGGTTAAAACGGTTACGGACGCGAATGCCGTACAGCAGAAGCCTGCTGCCACCATAGCTGCTGCATGGCCGCTCAAGGGATGCTCTGATGTGCAGCTCTGCCGGCGGTTGCTTGAAGGGTAAGACTGGCTCGGCTGATGCCTGCGAACTGCGACCCACCCACCACCCAGCTGCGACCCACCCGGCTGGACTGCCTGCTGGCCTCGCGCGCTCGCAGGGCCAGCGCCTGCCAGCTGTGGGCTCTGGCCAACATTGTGGATCCGCGGCCGCCCCGGGTCGTCAAGGTCGCTCTCGCGTCGTACACGGGCCGGACCACCAAGCAGGTGAGACCCACGGGTCGGCCACCGCCGGCCGAGCGGCACCCGCATGCACGTCATCGTTATCCCCGCTTGGACGGAATCACTGCGTGGGGGGCGCCAAACACCCGCGCAGCTCAGCCACCAATGCTGTCGTGTTTGCAGTGTGTGGTTAGCGAGGAGGCTGCGGCTGTCACCGATGACCCTAGCGGGGTCCACTGCAACATCATACACCAATCAATAATGCTATGCTTCCCCGCCGTCCGGTTCCCTTTCCCGTGCGGCGTCTTCTCGTGATCTGGAAGTTGAACTGGTGCCCTCTCCCGGTTGAGATGGGATTCGCTTCTGAATGAATGACCGTTACAGCGGACCCCAAAGGGATCACCGGTGTAAACCAGGGCAAGCCCCAGCAGGCCCCACCGCCAGGGCGCTTCTGTTGAATTGGTTTCCATACGGTATCTGTTGCGCACCCGCTCAGATCACGGACTGGTTCACCAACTGGCGAGCCCGGCACTGGCGGCCCACCATCATGGCACTGGACGTCCAGGGAGGGGCCGCGGCAGCCGGGGCCGTACGGAGCTCGGGTCTTGGCGGCGGTTCAGGCCGCGACCCTCGCCAGGGCTCGGACGTCAGCTTGGCCGCGGACGAGCTGGACGAGCTGGACGAGCTGGATGAGATGGACGAGATGGACGAGGACGGGGCGGACGATGAGGGCATGATGGAGGCGGAGGACAGCGACAGCGTGGGGCGGCTGGAGCAGTCGTGTTGGATGGCACCGGGGCCTGTGGGGGCGCCTTTTCTGTGAAGGAAGCCTTCCGACGACGAGAACAACCCCCCGGCCCCAAGCCAAACAGCGATGGGCAGATGATCAAGGTCCTTACCTCCCCGGGTGCTCACACCCCCCTCCGGGTCCTCATCCACTCCGGAAACTGAATGGTGGTGCCGTTGGATTGAAGGGATCGAAGGCACGCGGGCACCACACAGCGCAGCACCCAACGGAGCAGGCGGGGGGACGGGGTAGACATGACTCTTGAGCAGCAGGAACTTGAACTACATACGTGTGACGGCGGTCGTTGCCGCGGCTAGGGACAGGATCCTGCGGTTCGAAGGCTGCAGACGGAATGGGGCCGGGGCGACGCACGAGGCGCGCATGGGAGGTGCAGTAAGCGACCCGACCGGAGTGAGCACGATACCGGCTCCTGGAGGCCCACAGGTCCCCCGCCTGGGCCGGGGGTGAGACAGCCGAGGGCGGCCTCTCACCAGCTAGCTGATCAGCGACTGACCAAACGCCGCCCAGGCAAGTCGGGGCCCTATGCATGCCTACTGCACGATAACGCTGGTCGTTGGTATGATAACAGGCCGGGCTAAACCATTTAATATCGCACATGGGGCCACATTGGCGCACGAATGTGAGCTGTTCGAAGACCCTTCGTGGCTTTCACATGACTCGATCGAATGGGGTTAGGTTTTCGACATTTTAGTTCCTTTGGATGGCGACGCGTTGGACCGATCAGCCATTAGGGATTGTGGTGTGGAATTGAGGTGTCAAACCTTTGAACACACGGAACTGTGGTACTCGGGTGGGTCTAATTTCAACGGTCCGCGCTGGGGGTCCCGCCGTCCCGTCCGACGTCCCGATATTTTTAATACCATATTTCTCCATCAAAACTTCTGATATTTTAGGCGCTGTAAATTTCCTTTTAAATCTGGTAGATGGGTTTTGGTAAAGGTGTCGTCTGGCTGTATTCGACTTGGCTTGACTTCCCCACAGCAGCGCCCCCACGGCCACTGTATCGCAGCACTGTGGTGCTCAGTCGCGCGAACTGACTATGGTCACCACGCCTCCAGAGCCGCTGAGCAAGGGCGATTTCGGGATTATGGGCAAATATATATTGATATATTGCTGTTTATTGAAACAGCAATTTCCAAATCTCCGACCAAGCTCAGTCAGTACAGGAAGGCTGGACTACGGCTGCCCAAATCCACGTTCAATGGAACAGGCAGAAACAATGAAACATCAAAGAAACCTACGATGAAGATGTTGTAACGTCCCGCGCAAAACTTCTGCGCTTCTAAGTCGGTTCAGTGACAAGTAAGGCTACGGCACGCCATGCAATGCTGCCACACAACACTCTTACGGGAGCGCATGTCACAGGGCGAGAGGTTCTCGCGCACGTTTAAGGACCAGGTCGAGGAATGGTTCCCGGCGTCTACAAGCGCCGACCGGGCCCCTTGCGACCCACGGGACGAAGGAACCCGTACGGCACCACCTAGCGCCTAAAACCTAAACCCTATGTAACGTACATACATACATACATACATACATACATACATTCACTGCAGAGCCTCAGATCGGACACAATTTGGCCGACGCGCAACTTGGAGTACAACGTACTTGAGTGCTTTGCGCGAGCTTCTGACAACAACTTTGCCAAGCCTACAGGATCCCCCTTTGTTGGTGTTCATTGCTGCTTGCCATTTTCTGACGAGTGTCTTCAAATAGGTAAATCATTCAGGTGGTATGGTTTGCGGTCGTGAAGGGCCGTGACGATGCATAACAGAGTTGCATTTCCAGAGAAGCCCTATCTCCCCTTCTGGCGCATTGAGTTGATGAAAGCAAATATTCCACTGTTTTCGCTGCAGGTCGCGTTGAGTAGTCACTTTCTACCGTCTTCACGATTTTCCTTATTTCTTGCCAAATTTCCGTCTCTCTCTCCCTGATTTAATAAGCGTATGGAGCTGCGAACGCGGGTCAAGGTTTCGTTCGAGGGTGACAGCGTGCGGGTCGACGTTGTTGATGTAAGCACATTCCACCCCGTCTGTGCTCTTTAATCATGCGCTGGCTTGACGCGGGTGTCACCTGCAGGGCAAGCTTCATGTACCGTCGGTTCGTAGGCACTTCGGCATCCCTGCCACTTTATTGGTATCGCTGTACATGAATGGAATTCTCCAAGCGTGGGATAGAGGGACGGGTTTCACTTGCAAGGATATTCCAGCGGAGGCGCATATTGAGGTGAAAGCTCGACAAGGTACGTCGGTCCAGCGGTGCGTGCTGGGACATCGTCTTGGGTGCGCCGGCAAGTTGTGTCGACTGCACACCTATCCTACACATACGACGTAACCGTGTCAAGGTGGACCCTGAGTCCCGACCGCGAGTTCCAAGGGCCCAGATAGCCTCATCTTATCAGCCCCCTGCCATGGACGGCCGCCACCCGCGCGGGGGTCGTGCAGCCATCGGCCGAAACACCAGTTCACCGAAGCGCCAGGATTGCCGCTCCTGGAAACCGCTTCAGACCCGCAGAATCACTGGACGGGGAGGGAGCCGGGATAAGTCATTGGCGTGTAGCGCTTCGATTTGCCCCTATCATGGACATGAAAGGCACCGGTTAGACCCGTCACTTACCGTCGCAAGTACGGAGACCAATGCCAACGCACAGCTACATGCACGGTGCATCAAATGACCTGCGCATGTGCTTCCCCTGCAGCCGTGCGTGGCTGCTGGTGCTGGTCGGATCAGCTCGGCAGCTGACGGTGCCGGGGATGGGCAATGTTTGTTAGGGAATGCTTGGGGGTAGGAGCCGACGGGTGGCAGGAGTGGGACCGGTGGAGGGAGTGTGAGGCGGCCCTAGAAGCGCTCCGACAAGACATCCCACCAGGGTGGTGGGAAGCCGCCGAGGGGTCCCTGGGGCCCACCGAGGCGACCCCCCCAGGGAGAGAGGAAGTCACGGAAATGCTGGTGAGGCGCATGGGGTGGAGGCTGCAAAACGGCCTCAAGGTGGCACTCCACGAGTACACTGTGCGGTATGGCACGACACTGCAGCTGCAAAGCCTGGGGGAGGCGAGGCGTGCGGCGCACACACGCTTTGTTTGCGAAGCGCTTGGGGTAGAGGATACTGCGCCAGAAGTGTCGAGGATGGTTTCCAAGGTAATAGAGAACATGCAGCGGATGTGGACGGAGACCAAGTGGGAAAACTCCAATAAGGAGGCGTATTGGCGACTGGCGGTTGATGGCATCCCAATGCTTGGTAACTCCCACATGAGGGGGGCGGCGGTGGCCCCTTGTGGATGCGGGACGTACCCCGGCGCCGGGGCGATACGGCCAACACCCAGGCAACACCATTTTTGGGGCTGTGGGGTGGCACAAGCGGTTGTCGCACAGATCGAGGCAAGGCTAGGGGTGAGCCTTCAAAGGCAGCAGGTGTGGCTCGCAACGCCCCCCGTGGGTGTGCAACAGTGTGTCTGGGACGTTGTCGTCTTGGCGGCAACCAGTGCCATGGAAACGGGCCGGCGAGCCCTGAGGGCCGACAGGTCCAGGAACGCGGGCGGGATCCCGGGGTCCTTAGGGGACGCTGAAGGGCTAGCCGCCCGGCGGGCAGTGGCAGACTTTTGGAGCCGGCTCTACGACTTCGCTGAGCTGGGAGTCCCAGTGAAAGGGTGGTCAGCGGTGGGGGCTACACACCCGATCCTGAAAGTGCAGGACGGTCGTCTTGTGTGCCGAGGCCCGGTTCCGTCAGGCCAGGATTCTTAAGCCCTGTAGGTACTCTGTCGTAATAGACCGCGGGTGGTCAGGGCACTGACGCCCAGTGGAGCTATCGCTAGGTGTGGGCAGTTTTTTCGGCCCGGTGGGACCGTACGGGCAGGCCCCTGAATGGTGACTCGCGAGCCCCCGTGGCCTTCCAAGACTACGGGCCACCGCTGGAGAAGTGACCCCGCCTTGGTGGGGGTGGTGGTTCGCTAATAGGGGCGCCATGGTGGCTAACTCCCCCTGAGCGGGCTTTATCCCTTGCCATGGTTGGTTCTCAGGAACGGGGTGGTTCCCTGGTAGTGTGGGCCCGGGGAGTGTTTCGGTGCACTTGGGGAGCCTGTCCGGAGCGCTATGGTGGCGTTACTTCATTTAGGCAGTGTATGGTGAGGAAGCCTCGGCTGTCGCCGGGGCTGTCACCGATGACCCGCGGGGTCCGCTGTAACATCCTAATAATAAAGCTGACGGTGAGTTTCAGTCGAGTCATGAAAGCTGCGTCGTCATGCTGTGGCCTTCACGACCGCGTCAGGGGCAAGCGTTGGGAGTTTGGGTAGACGCCTCTATCGATAGCTGGTTGGGGCAAAGGGGATGTCCTTGCGCAACTTGGCCACACGGCCTAGGCTGAACGCCAGCCGTTGTCATGGCAGCAGCGAAGCACACGACGTGACTGGGCTGACTGGGCTGACTGGCATCATCGCCACCCTTGCATCCTTGACGCTGCTTGTGTATGCCGCCACAGAGGCGCCGGCGGAGCCAAAGCAGGTGCTCATCGACTACTTTCCGCTGGGTCGCTCCATGCCCCAGCAGTTCAGCTCCCAGGAGGACCTGGACAAGTGGCTAGTTCTTAACGGCTTTATGGGGCTCGTCCCGAGGGGGGACTGGACATTGGTGGACGAGTTGGAGGAGCTCACTCCTGGCAATCACTATGAGCCGGTGCCATTTCGCAGCAGCTTGCTGCTCGGTGTCAGCTCGAAAAACGTCGCGGGCACCGCACCTCCTACTGCACAACGAGGAGTTCGGTGAGGCGCTGCGCCGGGCGGCAGCGGCCGCGGAGGGCGTCGAGCCCAATTATGCCGTGATTTTGCCGGAAGCCCGCCTGATGTGGCACCTGAGCGGCGAGGCCGATGTCAAGCTGGACGCAGTTGTTGCAGTCCGCAAACCAGACGGCACCGTGGCGTACATTGGGTCGCACAAGTCATTTGCCGATGGTGAGCCAGTGCAGGCCGCTTGGCAGGGAGCATGTCCTTGACATGTCTGCAGGGGAGCCACTGTGGCCATACCCACCTGCGGCCCCGCGTGCATGAGCACACATGCAGGCGTGGAGGACGTCATGGACGCTGTGGCCAGCAAGGACCTTGCTGAGCGGCTGGCCAAGGACCCAGAAGTCATCTGCCCGCCGCAGCTCAAGGTAAGTGGGCTGACCTGCATGCCTTCACGGTCTGCGAGCCAGTGGCGGACTCTTATCACCCTTCACTCTCATTCCCTGCTCCTAGGTGGGACGCGGCGCGGCGCGCCTCGCCTCCCTGTGTGATGTCAAGCCTCATGCAACGCTTACATCTCACAGCTTTCCATGTTCCACTTGATCATTCTCGCCCCTCTGCAGGCCGCGACGGCTTACAAGGTCGCGCTCATGGCGGACAAAATTAGGCCGGGGGCCGCCGTTGCCGTTCGAAAGTACTGCCAGCAGAAAGGTGTCATGCAGCTGGCACGGAGGCACGGATCCATAGTCCGGCGAGTTTGACTTGGCCTCAGCTCAAGCCGGTGAGTAGGGGCCCGATGATATAGTGCTCGTCCGTCTCTGCGTGGACCTCCGCTTTGATCCTCCACTCGTCGTCCTCTTCCTTACCCATCCCGGAGGCGCACTCGCGTTCACTACCCTCAACGCCGCACGCTTGCGGCCTCTACACGGCTTCTAGACCCTCTATACGGCCTCTAAACCCTCTTAACAGCCTCTAAACCCTCCTGATGCGGCCAGTGCTCCTGACCCTGGACCTCAGGCGGATCATCCAGCCTCTGAAGCGGCGAGTCCATTGCTGGAGGCGGCGCCACGGCTGCTGTGGCACAGCGACCCTGGTGGCGGGGATGGGAACGGTGCCTGGCACAGGCCACTGCAAGGGGGCACAGGCCCGGTGGAGGCAGGGGAAGGGAAGCAGGGATTGATGCGAGGGGGGGGCCGGGAAGTGCGGCAACGGGACGGGGGGCGGGGACAGGGGTGCGGGCTAAGGGGGGTGCGGGCTAAGGGGGATGTTGGCAGGGGTGGCTGATGGACGGGTTGGCGGGGGGCCCTGGCGGCGGGCCGGCTCGGGGCGGAGGAGGCGGGTGCAGCGGGCAGAGAGGAAGGCAGCGTTGGCGTGGCGGGGAAGGGGGTCACGGGGGACGAGGAAGACGAAGACATGGCGGAGGCGAGGGAGGCGCTGTTGGTAATGACGAGGAGGACGGAGAAGGGGAGGTGGAGTACCCACACCCGCCGCCGCCACCAGGCATGAGGATTTGGACCCATGGGTCCGGGGTTGGGACAGGATGCTGACTGGTACCCCTGACTTGTCTGACCCTGCCCTGGGTGGGTACGAGGTGCAGCCTTTGCATCTCGTACTCACACTGGGCAGGGTTAGATCACCCCAAGCTCCGCGGCGCGGCTGCTGGGCCATCGATAGCAGAGCACGTCGATAGCGAGTGTAGGTAGGGCTCTCGACTCAGCGCTGAAGTGCGTGTGAGGGCTGACCCGTGGGCCGATAGAAGCATTGGCCAAGGCGCTGTCTGGATTTGGAGCGCAGTAGTAATGCAGTGGAGTGACGTGAAGTATAGTGAAAATTACTCGCCACGGGCTGAACGATCCGTGTGCCTCCTCCCCGCTGGACATTGATCTGCAATACATGCCAACCAATATACATCCGCAATACATGCCAACCAATATACATCCGCAATGCAACGCCACAGCACGGCACAAAAAACTGCTATTGGACTTTGCGCCCTCGTGCCCACCCAGTACAGCAGCAGTCGTACGACGAGGCACCTACGAGCTATCTGGGCCCGTTGAAACACCCGGTCGGGATACGGGTCCACCTTGTAACGGTTACAAAAAAAGTCGTACAAACCATACTTAATGTACAGCACCAACCTTATCACGAAGCCAACCAAGAACCAACCGTTTTCGCACGTGGGCGGGAGGCAACCGCAAATTTGCCCAAGCAACTACGGATCCCCTCCCGGGATAAGGTCATCCCCCAGGATCCGAACCTGGATCCGATCCTGGATCCGAACCTGGATCAAACGAGGACCTGCGCACCGCAGCCTCGTTTGACTGCGGCCGTCGCCGCCGCGAAATCAGGTACTATGGCAGGTGGTTGGTTCGTGGCGGTTGGACCTTCGCTTCCGATCCCTATTATGAGCCACCTGAGCGTCTTTTGTTAGGAGTACTGGACACACGAAAGGTTCGAACCGCTCGTTAGGACCCCTCCAGCCTCCCTCCTAACACCCATCCGGAATTCAGATCGGTCGGTCAACGACCCGACATGGCAGGGAAACCAGCAGTGACCTCTCCTAGGGGGGTGGGTATCCGTCCAGATGAATCGAGTGTCGGGTCAACGACAGCTTCATCACACGTGCTGCAAACAGCCTCGCCTCTCCTCGCCGCGCCCACACTGCCCCTCCGCCTCCGCGTCACTTCGGCCGCTGCGTCATCCTCCGCCTCACCACTCGCGATTGTGACTGCCCAACCCCCTACCCCACACCACCTCGTGATTCGCCCTTCTGGAAGCCCCACCTGTATGTGCACTCCAAGCAACGCCAGGGGATTGTAAATGGGCCGACAGCAGAACAGCAGTACAGCCCGTACAACACGCACTGTATAATTGCAATTGTCCATTCACGCCCACTCCCGCTCCTGGCCGCACGAATATCCCTGGCGTCGATCCCTACAGGGCATCGTCCTACGCGTGCGGCTCCATCCGCCACACTACCCCAGAAACAAGCGCAGGTGCGTGGTCGACGCCGATACTCCTCCGCAGCGGCCTTGCGACCCAACATCCCCTCTTCGCCCTCCCCTCCCCCGCCAACCCTCGTCAAACCCAGCTCGCCAGTTCGCAGCACCCCGATATCCTTCTGATGCTTCAAGCCTTGTAGGCAAACAGCTAAAACGCAACGTCGCGTGCAGGCACAGCACAGCACAGCACATCCCTGCACAGCAGCACAGCATGGCCCTGCCAAGGTCTGGTACCGTGGCAGGGTGGGGCTGCTGCGGCCCGCTGTGACTCCAACGGCACGGGCGGGGCAGAATATATAATAAGGCACGGCGGGCCACGACACATGAGGCGGGTGTACGCTTGTATGTCAAGGCAGGCTCGCTCCTGCGCAGCCCGAGACCAGCTGCCTCGGCGCTCATCAGTGCTGCCGCCGCAGCCCAGGCGGGCAACAACCCTACAGCGATCGCTTGTACAACAGACCAACCAACCGATTCCACTACCGCAGCTGACGAGCCGACGGATACCTAAGAACCAACTCACCAAACCAACCAATGCACCGGACCACAGCCAACAGATCAATGAAGCAATCCAGGGTTGACGCTCAACGCGTCATGACGCAATCATGTACGGCACTTCATCGGGTCGCCCGGTCGCCCACAACTCAGGGGCGCCGTTGCATCCGGGGCACATTCAGTGACGTCCAATAACAACAACAAAAGATCAATCTTCAACTTCCACGTTGCTCTCTTGCCCATTCCGCCCAGCCGGTAAACCCAGTAAGCCTCAGTAGCCCGACCTCAGCAGCCCGACCTCGCCGCGGCGTGGTCGGTGGCGCACGCCCACCATCAGCGCAACCTACCTCGGCCGGGCGTCTGCTCGTGGTTTCAGCACCGCACAGGAACACCCACCCGCGCGCGCCCCTATACCCCAACCAGTACCTCCATCTTCCCCTTTTGGGAGGGCAGTCCAGGCCCAAAGTCGTGGTAACCCTGCTTATCGTGACTGCGCTAGCAGCCGCAGCCAAAACCATGGCGGCTGTTGCTGCAGCTGCTGCTGCTTCAGATACCCCCCCGAGGTCCAAAGGCGCACCCACATGCCGGCAACCCACATGCCGCCAACCCACATGCCGGCAACCCACATGCCGGCAACCCACATGCGGGCGAGTCCATGAGCGCCGACTCCAGGGAAAGCGCCATGCCGTGGCAGGCATGGTACGATGCCGTACAACAACCGACATGGGGATTCACCCCCGCAACCCCCCCAGCCAAGTCCACACATGTGGTCCCTTCGCGACGGGAAGGCATCTGCCGGGCGTCACGTCCTCGGTTGGGCTCCATCATCGTTTGGTCGCTCCCAACGGAAATCCAACCGACTGTAGCTGCACTCCCCACCACCACTCCACATAATACAAACATATTAAGAGGACAATGAAGGCATGCGGGATGAATGCCAAGACGCGGGAAGCCTCCGCGTCCCTACGCCCGCGCGGCAAAGCAAAGCAAAGCAAATAAAGCAAAGCGAAACAAAGCAACGCGAGTGCCCATCTCGCCATCCTGCCCGACAGCAGTCTCACACGCCGCACGCTGCTCCGACAGCGGTCTGAAATATAATATAATATAATATTTCAATTCCCAATAACCAGCCCTAGTTCTTCCACTTCATTTTCTAGATCACGTGTGGCCATACGCTCCTTGGGACACTTCCGGTGCTGACGGGGAACCGGCCACCCACCGGGCTGCCCCGGCCCCCGTTTCCCCTCCCCCCTTCCCCGGGCCTACAACGCTCCCTCCGACAGCACCGAGTGCCGTCCAGAGGCACTACCACAATGAATCCAGTGTGACACAGCCACCCTCAGACACAGACGTGGGCTAGCTAGTGCTCCACTCCACAGTCCACACACACATCCAGCCCTCGCTAGAGCCTCCTTGCTTAGTGCACACACGGGCGGGGCACGTTTTGCCTTGGAGCAGCAACCGCACCCCTATGTTGCAGCACCAGCACCCGAGCCCGTCATCAGCCACCTGCGCTGCCAAGCCCAGTCCCATCATCATCACGGCCTAAACTGACAGCGGGGCCCGGGTCCGCGGCCCGACGATGCCCCGCCGGAGGGAGCGCGCCCCTCAGTGGAACACGGCCGCACTGCAGCGCAGAGCACCGTACGGCAGCACGGCAACAGGCGTCCAGTCAACATCCGAGCAGGCCGAGCAGGCCGAGCAGGCCGAGCAGGCAGCCGCCGCGCTCCTCCTCGGGCGGCGGCACCTCCCATCCCATCCCATCACCGCATCGCACCGGCGACTCGCCGCCCACCTGGCCGCCCGGACCCCAGCCCCTCCCCCCCCGCCGGCACCTCTCATTCGGGCTGCGGCGCCCTCCCGGCACTACGAACCCATCGCTGGCGGCGGCGGCGCTGCCGCCATCGCTGGCGGGGGCGGCGCTGCCGCCGCCGCCGCCACCGGGGGCGGCGCCGCTGCCGCCGCCGGCGGCGAAGGCGGCACTGCCGCTGGCTCCGGCGCTGCTGACGGGCCGGCTGCGGCTTCCGCCCGGGTGCCCGCGAGGGGGGCCTCCGCCGGGGCGGGTGCCTGACCCATCGAAGGCGACCTCTCGGAGCGCTGAGCGACCCGCGTTGCCACCTCCACCCCCTCACCACCATCATCGTCATCACCCTGCAGCTGCAGCTGAGGACACGTCTGAGGGCAGGTCTGGGACCGCACCCGCGGCTGCACCCGCGCTCGCGACTGCGACTGGGTGGTGACGGCGGCCTGCAGCTGCTCCAGTCTGTCCACCACCTCGGCTGCGGAGGGCCGCTTGTGGGGCTGGCGGCGCAGGCAGTGCTGCGTCACTGCGCGGTAGTCGTCGGGGCAGGTGGGCGGGAAGGCGGGGAAGATGGAGCTGTAGCGGGGGCCCTGCTCGGTGTCCTGGCCGGCGGGCTGGCCGTGGTAGAGCTCCCACAGCACCACACCCAGGGAGAACACTGCCGAGGAGGGGGCGAGGCGAGGGAGGGTCGGGGTATAGGAAATTGGTAGACACATTACGGGGTGAGGCCGTTGAGGTCGTTGAGGCCGTTGAGACCGTTGAGGACTGGAGGTGGCCAGAGGGGTTTTAGGGTCCAGGGAGTCAGGGAAGGGAGGGGGATGAGGGCCCAAGGGCCGCGGAGTCGAGGAGTCACGCACTCGAGGAGTCACGCAATCGAGGAGTCGCGGTTAAGGCTCGAGAGCGCGCGAGCGGCGGAGAGGGGACTCTGGGAAAGAGGGCTGCGCACAGGGAAGGGGCCCCCACTAGGGGCTGCCTGCTGCAAACTGCAGCCGCGCAAGCGACTCTACACTCCTGTCACGTGGGCCCTACGGCTGCTGACATGAGCGGCCCTCAGCCCCGCTTGGCGGGGGAGCCCCGGCAGAGCAGGAGGTGGGGGCGCAGGAGGAGGTGGCATGTCACGAAGGGCGCAGAGCCCCACCCTGGCGCCCCTCAGAGAGCCGACCCACCCCACCCCACCGTCCCCATGCGGGTACTGATCCCAACGACCGCTCGACCCCAACCCTGCAGACCGACACGCCCCGCCGGCCGCCCGGCCCCCACCCACTCACCGTCGGAGGAGGGCCCCACTTGGCCCTGGAGAGGGGGGCCGAGGAGGGGCGCGGCGGCGGACAGGCCAGGGCCAGGGCGAGGAGCAGGAGCAGGAGCGCCACATGCCGGGGGGCCAGTGCAGCGTCGGGGGGAGGGGAGGCAGGGAGGAAGGAGGCGAATTCACAGGCACACAGTGCGGAGGGTGCGGGTCGGGTGCGGTACGGCGCATGGAAGGGCAGCAGGGCACGCACCGAACGAAATGTGGAGTCGGCCCCTCGAGTTCGTTCACAGGGCGGGGGGCGCCGGATGGCGGGCGGACACGGCGGCTGTCACTGCGTCCCACCCGCTGAAGCACCCCCCAGGGGGCGACTACCGCGGCTCCTCCCTCCCTCCCTCCGTCCCTCCCTCCCGCGGATGGGTGAAAGGTTGGGTGGACGAATGGACTCGCAGACGCGCAGCGACTTCCTGATGCCGCCCTTCCCCCGAAATAAAAGCCGCATCTAGGTGTTTCAAGCGCCCAGCACATCCCTGGCGCCGTACGGCCGTGCCGTTCTGCTGCCGTACCGCCCCTTCACCGCCACCGCGAGGTCGTGCCTCACCTTGATCACCACCGCCGGGCACACATAAAACATGGTGCCCATGCGCAGGTTGCTCAGGTGGGAGCGGTTCTCGGGCAGCATCACACTGCGACCGGCCAGAGCCGCGGGTGGAGGGCAGGCGGGTGGAGGGCAGGCGGGTGGAGGGCAGGCGGGTGGAGGGCAGGCGGGTGGAGGGCAGGGGGTGGAGGGCAGGCGGGTGGAGGGCAGGCGGGTGGAGGGCAGGCGGGTGGAGGGCAGGGGGGTGGAGGGCAGGCGGGTGGAGGGCAGGCGGGTGGAGGGCAGGCGGGTGGAGGGCAGGGGGGTGGAGGGCAGGCGGGTGGAGGGCAGGCGGGTGGAGGGCAGGCGGGTGGAGGGCAGGGGGGTGGAAGGCAGGCGGGTGGAGGGCAGGCGGGTGGAGGGCAGGGGGGTGGAGGGCAGGCGGGTGGAGGGCAGGCGGGTGGAGGGCAGGCGGGTGGAGGGCAGGGGGGTGGAGGGCAGGCGGGTGGAGGGCAGGGGGGTGGAGGGCAGGCGGGTGGAGGGCAGGCGGGTGGAGGGCAGGGGGTGGAGGGCAGGCGGGTGGAGGGCAGGCGGGTGGAGGGCAGGGGGGTGGAGGGCAGGGGGGTTGGGGAGGGCAGGGGGGTTGGGGAGGCGGGTTGGGGAGGCGGGCGGATAGCGAGGGCACAAAAGAGGGTCAGCAACAACAGCAAGAAATGCGGGGGCGGCAGCCGCTACTGCCGAGGAACCGGGACCCGTGGGTCGGCCGTTGGTCCGCGGCCCCCTCGCTCTCCGCTCTCCGCCCTCCGCCGTCCGCCGCTCTGGCAGCAGCGCAGTATAAATATATCTTAATAATTTCCCATACCCTCCGCCCTCCCCTCCGCCCCCCTCCCCACCTGAGCCCGAAGTCGCCCACTTTGATGATGCGGCCCGAGGGCGCTAAGGGGTCCCGCTTGAGCATCACGTTGTTGGGGTTCAGGTCTGTGGCCGTTGGGGGGGGGGGCGAGGGATGGAGTGAAGTGAGGCCGGCCAACCAGTGGGCACACGGCGGGGGGAAAGGGGGGACGAGGGGAGACACGCGTCCTGCAGGGGCTTCCACCGCGGGGGGCGGAGTCATTCAGGAAGCCGTGTGGGGGAGGGGGCGGCAAGCGGCCCAGCCCGGGTGGACTGGGCGACACGGCCCCGGGCGGGGACACCAAGGTCCGTGAGACAGTCCCTGTGGTCTGAATCCTGTCCCCCCCGGGCCCTTCGCTCGCGTCCCGCCCCGCGGCAGGCCCAGCCCGACCCCGCCTACGTCCTTAGCCGGGCCCCACTCCCCGGACCCTTCCCGACCCCTCCCCAGCTCCCTCCCTCCCCCTTTCCCATCCCCTTCCCTCCCCGCCCGCCCGCCCTCCCCTCCGCCACCCCCCTTCCGCACCTCCGTGGATGATCCTCTTGGAGTGCAGGTGGGACAGCGCCCGCGCGATGCCCAGCGCCAGCGCTAGCACAGCGGCCTGCGAGGTAGCGGGGCGGGGTCGGGGGACACAGGAAATTGGTGGACAAGTTCAGTCTGCGCTGCTGCCAGAGCGACGGTTCGGGGGAAGGGGGTTCGGGGGAGGGGGTTCGGGGGTAGGGGCTGACCCGATGCGCTGTGTGCGTTGCATGTGGGGCCCCGCTGTGCGGCCTCGTGGCGAGAAACCCGAACGCGCCTGCTCTGGCGCCTCATCCGAACATAAGGCCCCCCTAGCCCTGGCGAGCAGGTTTGGTTTTTCCAATCTTGTCATTCCATCCCCCCCGCAGGGGCAGGGGCAGGGGCAGGGGCAGGGGCAGGGGCAGGGGCAGGGGCAGGGGCAGGGGCAGGGGCAGGGCAGGGGCAGGGGCAGGGGCAGGGGCAGGGCAGGGGCAGGGGCAGGGGCAGGGGCAGGGGCAGGGGCAGGGGCAGGGGCAGGGGCAGGGGCAGGGGCAGGGCAGGGGCAGGGGCAGGGGCAGGGGCAGGGGGCAGGGGCAGGGGCAGGGGCAGGGCAGGGGCAGGGGCAGGGGCAGGGGCAGGGCAGGGGCAGGGGCAGGGGCAGGGGCAGGGGCAGGGGCAGGGGCAGGGGCAGGGGCAGGGGCAGGGGCAGGGGGGCAGGGGCAGGGGCAGGGGCAGGGGCAGGGGCAGGGGCAGGGGCAGGGGCAGGGGCAGGGGCAGGGGCAGGGGCAGGGGCAGGGGGCAGGGGCAGGGGCAGGGCAGGGGGGCAGGGGCAGGGGCAGGGGGCAGGGGCAGGGGCAGGGGCAGGGGCAGGGGCAGGGGCAGGGGCAGGGGCAGGGGCAGGGCAGGGGCAGGGCAGGGGCAGGGGCAGGGGCAGGGGCAGGGGCAGGGGCAGGGGCAGGGGCAGGGGCAGGGGCAGGGGCAGGGGCAGGGGCAGGGGCAGGGGCAGGGGCAGGGGCAGGGGCAGGGGCAGGGGCAGGGCAGGGGCAGGGGCAGGGGCAGGGGCAGGGGCAGGGGCAGGGGCAGGGGCAGGGGGGGGGGGGCAGGGGCAGGGCAGGGGCAGGGGCAGGGGGCAGGGGCAGGGGCAGGGGGCAGGGGCAGGGGCAGGGGCAGGGGCAGGGGCAGGGCAGGGGCAGGGCAGGGGCAGGGGCAGGGGCAGGGGCAGGGGGCAGGGGCAGGGGCAGGGGCAGGGCAGGGGCAGGGGCAGGGGCAGGGGCAGGGGCAGGGGCAGGGGCAGGGGCAGGGGCAGGGGCAGGGGCAGGGGCAGGGGCAGGAGCAGGGGCATGGATTGGGGAACCGATACGTGGCACAGGAGTCAATACGCGACCCAAGTTACTTACCATACATACCTGAATTGTGCGCTCACTGTTACCTCGGGCGACCGCGTCGCCGCCGGACCCATCCCGGACCAACCAACGCGCGACAGCACGAGGACGGACCACACCCCAGACAGCACAAATTATCGAGAACGTAGTACTCACCTGCGCAAATGGGACGAAACGCGGACGGACGGCGAGGCGAACGGAAGATGTGAGTGGCAACAAAGGGCGGACAAACGGCAGGCAAAGGCAAAAGGTTAAATTAAAGAAAAAGAAGAAAAGAGCACGCAAACCCGGCGGCGACGCGGCGAAAGAGGGTGGGTCCAGGAAACGGTAGACGGAAATAGCAACGCAAGAATGTACGGGCGTACGGGTGTACGGAAGGGCGACATCGCAGACGGGCGTAGGGTTGGCAGGCACAGAAACAGGAGTTCCGCAATCAGGGCGCAATCGGTGACCGCGGGGATGACGCAAGAGGGCCGGGTGGCGGACCGGGGTGATCGGCTCCCCACCAGCCCGGCCGGGCGCGCGCGGCCTCACGCATGAGAGGCCGTGGGCGCAGGGGGTTGCGATCGGGGGTGCGCGCGCGTGTGCGGTACGGCGGGTGGCGTGCGGGCGGTGGGGCGGCGGGGCGTAGGGCGGTGACGGGGAGGGGTGGTGAGGGGCAGGAGGAGGGGCGGCGCGAGGGGGTGAGGGTGTCGCCATGGGTGGGTGTGGGGGAGGCGATGGAGTGGCATGCGGGGCTCAACCGAGGATTTATAGGAAAGCAGAGAGACGACGGAGATCAACACCGCCGGAGTTGCCCGGACGGCGACCTCTGTATCATAGCCCGCAGCCGTGGTAGGGGCGCGGGCAGGGGCAGGGGCAGGAGCAGGGGCAGGAGCAGGGGCAGGAGCAGGGGCAGGAGCAGGGGCAGGAGCAGGGGCAGGAGCAGGGGCAGGAGCAGGGGCAGGGGCAGGGGCAGGGGCAGGGGGCAGGGGCAGGGGCAGGGGCAGGGGCAGGGCAGGGGCAGGGGCAGGGGCAGGGGCAGGGGCAGGGGCAGGGGCAGGGGCAGGGGCAGGGGCAGGGCAGGGGCAGGGGCAGGGGCAGGGGCAGGGGCAGGGGCAGGGGCAGGGGCAGGGGCAGGGGCAGGGGCAGGGGCAGGGGCAGGGGCAGGGGCAGGGGCAGGGGCAGGGGCAGGGGCAGGGGCAGGGGCAGGGGCAGGGGCAGGGGCAGGGGCAGGGGCAGGGGCAGGGCAGGGGCAGGGGCAGGGGCAGGGGCAGGGCAGGGGCAGGGGCAGGGCAGGGGCAGGGGCAGGGGCAGGGGCAGGGGCAGGGGCAGGGCAGGGGCAGGGGCAGGGGCAGGGGCAGGGCAGGGGCAGGGGCAGGGGGCAGGGGCAGGGGCAGGGGCAGGGGCAGGGGCAGGGCAGGGCAGGGGCAGGGGCAGGGGCAGGGGCAGGGGCAGGGCAGGGGCAGGGGCAGGGGCAGGGGCAGGGCAGGGGCAGGGGCAGGGGCAGGGGCAGGGGCAGGGGCAGGGGCAGGGGCAGGGGCAGGGGCAGGGGCAGGGGGCAGGGGCAGGGGCAGGGGCAGGGGCAGGGGCAGGGGCAGGGGCAGGGGCAGGGGCAGGGGCAGGGGCAGGGGCAGGGCAGGGGCAGGGGCAGGGGCAGGGGCAGGGGCAGGGGCAGGGGCAGGGGCAGGGGCAGGGCAGGGGCAGGGGCAGGGGCAGGGCAGGGGCAGGGGCAGGGGCAGGGGCAGGGGCAGGGGCAGGGGCAGGGGCAGGGGCAGGGGCAGGGGCAGGGGCAGGGGCAGGGGCAGGGGCAGGGGCAGGGGGGGGCAGGGGCAGGGGCAGGGCAGGGGCAGGGGCAGGGGCAGGGGCAGGGGCAGGGGCAGGGGGCAGGGGCAGGGGCAGGGGCAGGGGCAGGGGCAGGGGCAGGGGGGCAGCTCACCAGGTCGGGTGCACCGGGGGCGGGCCACAGATCCATATCGCCGTACAACTGCCGTAACGGCCCCGCGTCCGCAAACTCCTGAATGATGTACAGGCGGTAGTCCTGGTGGGGGGGGGGGGGGGGGGGGGGGGAGGGGGGGAGGGGGGGGAGGGGGGGAGGGGGGGGGGGGGGGGAGGGGGGGGGGGGGGGGAGGGGGGGGGGGAGGGGGGGGCAGCGCGACCAGCAGGGCGGGGCTCAGGCGCGCACTTGCCTCCCGAGGTGGTACCGGGTGAGGCTCAACAGATCATCAGCACGGCACGGAGGCGAGCGCGGACTGTCGCAGGAAGCGCGTAATCGTGAGGTTTCGAACCGGGGACGTCTCACGGGGGACTTCTCACGAGGCGACGTCACGGGCTGCCAGGGCTGCGCGCAAAGGCGCGCAGGTCGCATCCCTCCCGTGAAACCCTAAACCCAAACACAGCAACCTCGGAGGGACACAGGTCCCAGCCGCCACACCTCACCCTCCAACCCACCCACCCATCCAGCCCACCATGATTGCCGCGCTGCCGTTGCTGCTCCCCCGGCCCCCGCTGGCGCTGAGGTTTCGCCGCGGAGGGGCGCAGCCGTCCGCCACCTCCGTCGACTCCGCCTCCGTGTCCAGCAGCCGGGGACCTGAGGCAGGGACGGCAGGGACGGCAGGGACGGCACCGCCGCGCTGTTTGGAAAGGACTTTGGCCGCCAACAGCATCCCCATCTCAGCCCGGCCGACCGAGTTGGCGAAAAGACAGCGGGGACGATGGCGCCGTCGTCGCCACCTTGAGCCACGGCCTCCCAGTGTAACCCCACCCCCACCCCCACCACTGGAATCCACCTCCGAAGGTATCCCCACAATCTGCATTCGCCCCTCATAGCATCTGCAGCCTGCGACTTCGCCTTTGTTAGGCTAAGGACATGCCTATGCAGTCTCGCTCTCCCCTCCGCCGCCCCTCCGCCCCCTCCGCCCCTCCGCCCCCTCCGCCCCCTCCGCCCCTCCGCCCCTTCGCTCTCCGCCCCTTCGCCCCTCCGCCCTCAGCCCCTCCGCCCCCGCCCCCGGGTCCCGATGCTCACGTGTGCGCAGCGCCGCCGTGGCGGTGGCCGGCGCCCCTCCGCGGCCCCCCCAGGGCCCCCCGGGCAGCGCCTCCACCTCCGCCGAGTAGATGGCCACTATGTTGGGGTGGCTGATGGCGGCGCTGAGGGTGGCCTCGCGGAGGGCCCTACGCCGCCCGTCGTCCTCCGCTGCTGCCGAGAACACCAACGTCTTCACCGCCACCGGCAGACCCTGCCATGTACCTGAGGGTGTCATCAAACAGGGTGTGTGCGTTTCTTAGCAGGCAGAACAGGAATGCGTGACATGCGAGGGGCCGAGTAGCGCCCAAATCTTTGCCCGTATGCGTATATAAAGTATAATTCACCCGTTGCCCGGCCCACATAGTAAATAAAAGGCTGCGGTGTCGGAAGAACGCTGTCGATTCGGCGCGCTTTTGGCGCGCGTTCACCCGTGTGGGTGTGGGTGTGTATGTGAGCGTTCGTAGGCAGGCAAGGCAGGCGCGTCAAACCCCCCCCGGTACCCCCCCCGGTACCCACCCCGGTACCCACCCCGGTACACGGTGCCGTACGACCCGCAGCCGAGGACCCCCTCCAGCCGCAGCTGGGGTCTGGCGATGTCGATTCGGTGGGTGGGTCGTTGCGAGTGGGAGGGCGTGCTCCCGGGCGTGGCCCCCAGCTCCGGTGCCGTCACGCGCCTGCTACTGCCGACCCAGTCGGGCAGCACCGTAGCGGCAGGAGCGCCTTGGAAGCCGGAGAGCGCCGCCGCCGCTGTGGGTGCAGTGCTACAGCCCCCGCCCGTGGACCGCCGGTGACTGCCGCTACTGCCGCTGACCGCCTCGCTAGTCAAGCTGGGGGGTTCCAGCTCCATTGAATCGAAGTGAGGCTGTCCTCCTCCTCCCCCTCCCCTTCCCCTTCCTCCTCCGCCGCCGCTGCCACCGTCTCCAGCAACGCTTTCAAACCAGCTGTGCTGCTGCCCTCTGCCTGCGGCGCTGCCTCCTCCGACCGCCCTGCGGCCACCGAACTGCCTCCTCCTCCTCCTGCTGTCAACGGCGTTGCCGCTGCCGCCGTGGCCCTGTCCCCCGGCGGATATCAGACGGATACCCGCGTCGTCGTCGTCGTCGTCGTCGTCAGGCACCCCGTCCAAGACATCGCACATATCGCCGTGGCTCAAGGCGCCATCGCCCGCGCCGCCCCCGACGGCGGGTGCGCCGCCGCCGCAGCCGCCGCCGCGGAGGCGACCGGCGCCCACCGCGGCGGCGGCGGCGGCACCCCCGGGTCGGTCTCCAGCGACGAGTCGGTCTCCGCTGCCTCCCACCGGCAGGCCCATGGCGCGCAATGAGAACCCGAGGGAGGCGGAGCTGGCGGCGGAGTTGGCGCGGATGCCCGAGGAGAGGACGTTCCGACGGCGGCTGTTGGTCAGGTCCTGCGTCGGGCCACCGTCGGGCCACCGTTGGGTTGAGACCCCGAGGATGCCCGTACCCCCATGCAAGCAACGGATCCATCCGTATATTAAAAAAATAGATTACATCCAGAAGGCAAGTGGCGCACACCACACAGAAAGGGGAACTGGGGCCCCGGCGGCCCCGTTCAATCCAGGCACGGGCGACGGCCCCCTCCAACCCCCTCCGTCCCCCCGGGTCTTCCCGCTGCCGCCAAAGGGCACACAAGGCCCACAACGCCAACCAGACCACAAGGCCCACAAGGCGCACGATGCTGTCAAGTAACGCATGCTGAACCTCAGGACACCCCCCTACCCCTCGGCCCCTGCCCCTCGGCCCCTGTGGCCCAGGGCTTTGACTCATATGACTCCGCGCAGGCCAGATTCCCTACACGCTCCCACCCAGCCCCCTCTCCCCCCCAAGTAGGGCTCCCACACCTCCAACCTTTCAGCGACGTCGAGAACGTGGCTGATCGGTGGCTGATCGGCCTTCGGGACTCCTGTCCAGCTTTCCGTACCCGTACCCGTACCATCCCGTACTTGCCTGCTCAGCCACCGATGGTGACCACTCCGGCAGCCGCTGTCCCTGCTCCAGTCCGGGAAACACACAGCCGCCGCCGCCGCTTCCGCTGCTGCTACGTCTGTCGTCACGCGTCACGGCGCGGCCAACGCCGGCAACTCCCGGCGTGATAGTCACCGCGACCGCCGCTGTATCCGTGGCAACGCTCTCCCGCGGGGCCACCAGCAACTGAAAGTCCCGGCTGTAGCTGTCGCTTGTGGCCTGGACGCCGTCGACATCGCCGCCGTCGCCGCTGGGCCGTCGGCAGGGACCGTGTTGCAGCCCACGGACCAACCCGGCCGTGGTGCTACTGCCGTACACTGGGTCGCCAGCCAGCGAGTCCACCGCGACGCGTACGGCCGTCGTACTGCCGCCGGACATGCCGCCGCCGTCGCCGACCCTCACCCGGGCGGCGGAAGTCGTGGCGGCGGCGGTGGCGCTGACGTCCTTGACGGCCTCCGGGGGCATACAGGGCCCTCCTGGCACATGGGCGCGGCGGCGGCGGGCGGCCGCCAGGTACAGCGCCGCTCCGGCTACAGCCACCGCCAACGCGACAGTTGCTACAGCTCCGCAGGCTACGGCGATCTGCGGGTGGTGGTGGGCACCCGCCCGGAGCGACACACACAGGCGACCAGGCGTACGACGTACGGCCGTCACGGGGGCGGCGGTACGACGGAAGAGTCCCAACCTCCCCTGGATCCCACCGGACACATCCCGCTGGCTGCAGCCCGACGCTGCTTCAGCTCCCCGAGGGAGCACATTTCGGGTTCCGGTTGTCTCTCACCTGCTGCCATGTCTGTCTGTCCGTCTGTCTGTCTGTCGGGCGGGGCCCGGCTTGGCAGTGCCAGTCAGGTCACGTCTCTACAGGCAACGCCCCACCATGCATGAATGCGTGCGCCAGTCCCTTATCGGCACCTGCATGCACCTCCACCTCGCTGATTCCCATGCCTGAAAAAGAGTACATGCACGTCACTGTCTTGCCGTACCTGGCCATCCCTGGACAGACTCGACGGAGGATGTGACGGCGACTGCGGCATCGCCGGTGTCATCGTCAGGACCAGAGACGGCGACTGGTACGGCAGTAGCGACAGCTGGTACAACATCTTGAAGTAGCAGTCCACACCCGAGGTGTGCTCCAGGCAGGACTGAGGTACGACGTGGTCTGACACGTAGTACGAGCGTACGAATATCTGGGCGTAGCCCCCGTACTGACGGCCCTGGAAGGCCAGGGAGCTGCGTTGCGGGTTGCGACCGGGTGGCGAGAGGGGTGGTGGGGGCGTGCGGGTGGGTGGGGGTTGTAGGAAACTGGTAGACACATTGTGCGCTGCTCGGGGGGTGCCGACCTGCGGCTGCGCTGCGACGAGGCCCGGGCAACACCGGCAGGGCTCGTCACAGCAGCAGCCGCAGCCGCATCCGCATCCGCAGCAGCAGCCGCATCCGCATCCGCAGCAGCAGCAGCAGGGGCACATCGCTGGGTTTATTCTTGCCCAGTCCTGAGGTGGTGTCGTGTGGTGTGGATTGGTGTAGATTGGGTTTGGTGAGCAACAGGAACACGCGCGGGGACTTGAGGTCAGCAGCGTTGGGCACGCGGTTACGGCCACAGAGCCGTCCGTGCCTATGCGGTGGGCCGCCTTGCCCCCCCCCCTCCGGCTCCCAGGGCTGCCCGAGTACCGAGCTGGCTGAGCCAGATCCAGCGCCCCCCGTCCGCGCTGCAGCCCACTCACGTCATCACCAGGAGGATCCAGCGAGCCAACCACCCAAGCTGTGCTGTGACTCGGAACCAGGCACGTGCCCGGTCTCCTCCCTGGACCTGCTGCCCGGTCTCCTCCCTGGACCTGCTGCCCGGTCTCCTCCCTGGACCTGCTGCCCGGTCTCCTCCCTGGACCTGCTGCCCGGTCTCCTCCCTGGACCTGCTGCCCGCTACCCCTCTTGGTTGCCTCCAGGGTGAACGCACGCACGCACCTGTCCTCGGGTACGGCAGCCGCGAACTGCTCGAGCCGCACCGCCTCGGGGACCACCACGGCCGTCAGGCGGTCGGTGCTCCTGTACGACAAGTTCTGCCGTACCGCGCAGCTCTGGTAGGGGCCGCCCGGAACGCCGGGGGCGCGGCGGGTGGCCTGCAGGTTGACCATCTCCGCACGGGCCGGGTAGCCCACGCGGCGCCGCAACAGGCAGTCGTAGAACTCCAGGGTGGCTCCGCAAGACTGGCGGAGGGGTCTGAAGTTGACGCCGCGGGAGTCCAGGTGGTTCCGGATCTGGATCGGATCTCGGGGCATCACAAATGCCGGCAATTAGGTATGTCGGTAACTGGGTCATGGCGCAACGGCCTATCGGAGCTGTTATTCGCGTCAGTTAAAGCCAGGTACAGCGCCGCTGAGTGTCAGCACACGGCTGCAACGGCTCCGTACTCGCGGTGCGGATGTGCACACTAGAGTATCGGAATACGGAGGGACTGACGTCACGTCCGAGGGCACGCAGCCAGGCACTGGACAGCGCACACTGAGGTCTCTCAACTCTCATCACCTGAAAAATTCGGCTGCAGTATGGCGTCAAGGTACGACGAGTTGCCAGACATTTACGGGGCAAATGCAAGGCTGGGCACACGAACGTCCGCATTCCGAGTTCGCGACCGCTCACGTACCTCCAAACCGGTGAACCGCAGAGTGCAGCCAGGAGTAATTGTAAGGAGAGAGTCCAAGTCATTGAAATCAAGGAGGACGTAGGTTTGCGCATCCAAGTGGTCAGCTGAAGCCGTTAGGGTGACCGAGCGTGAAATGTTCAGAGTTGTTCCCGCAGACTTGTTCCAAACGAATCCATCAAGCACAATGGTGTCCAATAATACTATGACGTCCACTGATGGGTCTGTGAAGGCTTGCAACAAATCGAGCGTGCTAGCAGCTGGAGTCGTTCTACCTGTCGAAGTCGGCAGAATCGACGATATGACGATGACCAGGGTAATCGAGAACAAAATGCATTGTGATTGCATGTAGTATAGCTTTTCGTGCCGGCTGGAACGTCAGTAGCAGGAAGCAAACAAAACCCGGCCATGAAGTTTATAAACTGGACATCTTTCAGTAAGTTGGGCAACATTACTTTATAATGGAAGCCGTTTTACTATGTGTGAATGATGATTGCGCAGGCAGACCGCACAAGTGAGTGAAAACGTCGCCTGTGCAGTACGGGTGTATCGCAATTGATTTACCTAAGGTACGAAGTTGACTTGTTGTTCTCTGAGACGCCTTGATTTAGTTGACTGTTGTAGATGGCACATGGCTGCGTGGCAGCTGAGAAAGGCCCGAATTTCGACCCCAACCAGAACCGAGGACTCTGGACTTTGAGAAGAGAGCACTTCATATATAAATGTCACTGGTCTGGTATTTCAACTGCAGGACGCGAGTGTAATTTTACAGCCAGCCAGCCAGCAAACATGCAATTTAGGGCGTGCGTTTAGATTACAATGGATGCTTGGTGCACGGTACGTCAGTGACATCACACTACTAGGTTCAATTTCGGAGTCTGGATTTAATCATGCGGCAGGGACCGTCCGTGGGGTACAGCCGCCAACCGCTCGTTGATTCATGGACCCGAGGCAGCTACTGCACATGCCACGCGAAGCGCTACGTGCCCGCCAGACAGCACCGCAAGGCCAGCCCGGGAGCGCCAATCCCCGGCGGTGCCGCACGGCGGAAGCCTCCACAACCCGAGCCAACAGGTGATGCGTTCCCACGGGCCTCAGCCTCCGGTCCGCGCCGCGTGCACACCACGCCTGCTGGGGTTGGCCAAGCTTGACTCCCCCACCCTCTATGGTTGGGGCCCCGTGCACTCATGATCCCATTGGCCATTCGCACATATGCATACTCGGTGTTCCATAAAGGTCGCGTTGCCGCTGTCAGGAGCGTGGACCCTGGCCAGGCTGATGCTGACGGCCCCGAGTACCTCTGCTCCCATGTCCCAACCACCCATGCCCCAACCAACCATGTCCCAACCACCCATGCCCCAACCAACCATGTCCCAACCACCCATGCCCCAACCAACCATGTCCCAACCACCCATGCCCCAACCAACCATGTCCCAACCACCCATGCCCCAACCAACCATGTCCCAACCACCCATGCCCCAACCAACCATGTCCCAACCACCTTGGCTCCCTCATCCCAACATCATCTCAAGTGTTGCTAAGCGATGTGCCGCTACAGGCGGCATTGGGCCCTCTTTGCCGAATGGGAGATCTCTGCCTCTCTCCCTCTACCTTCCTCTCCCCTAAGTTCTTTCCTTGTGTGTTCCCCGTCGTCTCCAACACAACGGCAGACGAGGACGACCTGCTTCGCGAGCTGAACAGCGGCGGCGCGGGGCTGCTCCAGGATGAGGACGAGCAGGACTGGGGGCTGGATGACGTGGCAGGCGAGTGACCGTTGGCGGTTGAAGGCGGTGCTCGGTGCCTCGTCAACCCATCAGGCCACGCGCCAGCCGTACCGTAGGCATAGGTGAACGTTGCAGCGCAGCGTATGGGCCGGTGCACTGTTTACGCGCTCAGCAACAATTAAAACCTGATTCTCCGGAACTGCGTTGTTTGTGGACTGCAGCGCACGCGAAGGCTCGCCAGCAGCAGCAACAACAACGCCTCGGCGGCTCTGCGGCCCTGACCCCCGGGTCGGGCTTTGCCGCCGGCGCTGGCGGGCGCCGCCGGGGCGGCGGCGGCGCCGCCGCCGCCGGCGCTGGCGCCGCCGCCTCCGAGACCCTGGGATCCCCCCTGGAGTCGGGGCTCGCCAGCATCAGCATCAGTACGGACGAAGACGAGGGGGACGATTCCGTTGCCTCCGCCTCGGCCCCACAGCAAGCCACGTCACGTAGCGCTCTCGGGCCGGGGTCGGGGTCGGGGTCGGGGGCGGGGGCGGGCGGCCCCGCGGCTCGACCGGCTGTGGCGCCCGCGGCGGGACGAGCTCGTCCCCTCGTGGAACTGGACGCGTCGTACGCCCGGCGCAACCCGGAAGTGGTGCAGGTGCGTGATGGCACGGTGCATGTGCATCCAACGGTGTACGGGAAGGTGTACGGTACGGTACGGTACGCAGGAGTGCTCTCCGGCCATCGCAAGCTCCCGGGCACCTAGTCGACATCGTGCCTCTTGAAGGCCCCTGTGGGATCACGTGGATTGGTTGCGCTGCGAGCTTTCCCGACCAGCAAAAGGAGCCCTGAAGGCGCTGTTTGCGTTGTCAGGTCACACGTCCTGTGCTCCCCCCAGGTGTCCCTGGGCTGCCGGGCTGTTATTCTTTTGGTTTTTTACACCCCCCCCCGGGGTTCCATAACGGTGTGCCGTGTGAATATTACATGGCCTACTACATGCAACCACCGGCGCGCAGGCGTTGAAGCTCCGCGGGATGGCCGTACGAGTACGGCACCCAGACGGCGGCGCCGACGACGAAGGTGATGACGAGGAGGAAGAGGATGGCTACACAGGTCGCGGCGGCGACCGCCGGGAAGATCTGGATTCGGATCTGGGCTTCGAGGATGATTTCGACGACGGGTTGGATCTGATGCTAGATTCGGATCTCTCGTCAGGGTACGACGGTGATCCGTCGGCGGCTGGCAGTAGCAGTACGGGCAGAGGGGCACGTGCCGGCAGGGCACCCGCCGTAGGCGCGCCGGCAGGAGGCAAGGACTGGTACGGCAGCCTGGCGGCGGCCGGCTTCGCCGTACGGACGAACGCCGCGGGGGAGGTCTTCCTGGAGCGGACCGTCCGGCGGAAAGCGGCCTCCGCAGCTGCCGCCGCTGGCGGCGATGCCACCTCCGCAGCAGCATCCCCTCGACGAGGCTCGACAGGAGGCGATGCTACAGCCGCCGTCACCACCGCCACCGCCGCCGCAGGCGCCTCGGTGGAAGTTCCGGCGGCGGCGGCGGCGGCGGCGGCGCCTCTCGTGGCCCCCCTGGAGCCCATATCCGGGCGCCCCGCCATTGTGGCGGCGCTGCGGCGGCTGACGACTCCGCAGCAAGTTCTGGACTTTTTGGAATTGTCGTACAGCGAGTGGGCGGCCAACGGGTACCGCCTCTCCGACATGCGGTCGGGCCGGCCGGTGGGTCCTGCGTGGGTGGGGGCGAGTGGGGATGTGGAGGAGGGAAGGGGGGTGAGGGTGAGGGTGAGGGTTCGATTCCCCTTGGAAGGCGTGCACTCGCGATCGGAGTCTGGAGGGGCACATTCCCGTAGGCCGCGAAATGTGGGATCTGCTCTCGGTGCATTCGGAGAGTTTGCTTACATCTTACCTTCTTACATGCTACACACACGCGGTCGCCGACGCCCCCTCTCTCTTCCCTGGAGGTATGTCCTCCTCCTCCTCCTCCCCCTCCCCTGGAGATATGTCCTCCTGCGGCCTGCGCCCTCACCTTCCCTTCCGGGCTGGCTCGCAGGTGGCCGCCCCCAGCCCCGCGGAGGCCGCCCACTTCCTGAGGGCCCTGGCGGTGTCGGCCCGCCGGGCGGACATCGGCGGCTGGCGGTGTCTGGAGCTGGCGGCGGGGCGGCAGGTGACGGGGGGGGAGTCCATCGGGGAAGGGGGTTCTGACCTGACCCGACCTGACCCGACCCGACCTGACCTCGACCTGACCCGACCTGACCTGGATCTATAGGGTGAAGAGCGGGCTCCGTCCCGTCTCTTTCGCGGTTTGGCTGTCTTGGTTGACGGGAGGGGGCACCGTCCGGAGCCGGATGTGCCCGCTGGAGGGCCGGAAGGAAGGAAGGGTCCTCTTGCAGGGGAGGGCGTCGACGGGGTATCCGAAGGCGACGACCTCGCCATGATGCCCGCGTCACCCTCCTTCCCGCCCGCCCTCCCGTCTACCAATTTCCTATCCCCCCCTCCCGCCCGCCCTCCCGTCTACCAATTTCCTATACCCCCCCCCCGCCCGCCCTTCCCTGGCCCCCGCTCCATCCACCCATCTGCAGGCCTTGGGCCTGGCGGAGGCGCTCCGCGTGACACCGCCGCGGCTGCTGCCCGAGCACGCATCGCCGCAGCTGACGGCGGCGTACTTTGACGCGGCGCGGCGGTACTGGCTGGACGCGGCGGCCGACCAAATGATCGGCGACCCACGGGTCAGCCGGGCCCGGGCCGCCGGGCCCCCATCCTCGCGCACCGCAGGCGACGCCGGCGGCGCGACGGCCGCGGCCTCGGCCGCACAGGCAGGGTCTGCCCCGACGAGTCCAAGTACGACGGCGTCATCGGGTACGGAGGCGGGTACGGAGGTGTCATCTGCGACGGAGGCGGCGGCGGCGGAGGCGGCGGCGGGACCGGGGGGTGATGGGGAGGAGCTCCTGGCGTCGGCGCCGGCGCCGGAGGATCCGATGTACGACAGCTTGGTGGCAAAGTACGCCGCCATCTCCCGGCGTCGTCAGTTCCTGGACATGGCGCGCGGGTCGCTCCCACAGCTGCCCCAGCAGCCGCAAGGACCGAAGCTGAATGGCTACGCGAAGCTCGCTGCCGTGTCCGGGTCCCCCGCGGCGACGGCTTCGGCGGCGGCGGCGGCGGGGGCAGGCCCGGCGGCGGCACTGCAGGCGGATCGACTGCCGGCCGTACAGTCGGCGGAGTCGAAAGACGCCGCGGCGAGCGCCGCCGCCGCCGCGTCCGAGGCGGCCGCGCGGCGAGCGGCAAAGATCGATTGCCTGGTTTCGGCGCTGTGGGGCATGTCGAGCCTGGTGAGCCTCGGTGGGGTGAGCTCATCGCTGCTGCTCTTTTCCTGTCCGTGCCGCAGCACCGCAGCACCGCAGCACCTCCCTGTGTGCGAAGTTTAGACTATGTGACGGGAGGAGGCCGGTCCGGGCACCCGAGCGCCTGACCACCTGCCCCTAAGCCGCCGTGCCTGTGTGCCGAACTGCCGATTATCGCTTCATGGTTCATGCCCGCCGCCGCGCTCTGGTTGCGCAATCTTGCGACCCGCCCCTCCGTCGTACATGGGTGGTTGGGTGGTTGGGTGCAGGGCGGTCCGCCGTACTTCCAGGCGGAGACGGAGGCCGCGGTGACCATCCTGGTGCGATGCCTCGCGGCAGCAACCGCCCAGGCGGCGGCGCCGGCGGCGCCGGCGGCGGCGCCGCCGTCCCAGGCGTCAGAGCCCCCTGCCAGCGGCGGCGGGCTGACGGGCTGGCAGGCGGGGCAGGTGCTGTGGTCTCTGGGCAACAGCCGACACGTGACACCTCGCCTGGCGGAGTTGGAGTCCAGCATACTGCGGGTGGGGAGGGCGGTGGGAGCGAGGGTGGCACCCGTGGAAGTGAGAAGGGTGAGGGCGTGTGGGTGAAGTGCTCTAGAGAGGGGAAGGCCCCCTGCAGGGCGGGCCCCTGTTGCGCATATTCCGGGGGCGCACGACGCTCTTCAGCCTCATCCTCCTCGGGTAAAGGGGGTACTCCTCCTCCCGACATCTTGCCCGTCCGCATAATGTAAGACGGGGATCACGTACCTTGGGTGTTCTCACACATATGTTCTTTTGCCCCCGTGTTCACTCACTCTCGCGCGCGCAGGCGGGCGGGCTGGCGGCCCTGCAGCCCCGCGACGTGACCCGGGTGCTGTGGGGCTTCGCCTCCCTGGGGCACCGGCCGGACAGGCTGCTGCTTACCATAAGGCCCGACTGGTCGTGGAGGGAGCGCCAGGGGGGGCACCCGGGAGCCCAGGCGGCCGGTGGAGCAGCTGCCGGGAAGGGGGGGAGAGGGAGGTCCAGGGGGCGGCGGAGCGGCAAGGGTGAGTGGGGCGGCAGGCGTGGCAGGCAAGGCAGGTGGCACGGTCCGGCAGTGGGGCTGGCTTGCATGGCATCGCCGTGTTGAGGTAGCGGCGCGTGAGTGGTTTTGGGTAGGGGAGGGGGTAGGGGGGGGGCCTACTGCGATGAAGTGAAGGGGTCAAGTAGAGCTGCTTGGGTCGCGAGGCGCTGTGGTCATCCGCCGCCCAGCTCCGCTCTGGAAGGCATGCGGGGACGTCTGTAGTTGAGGCGGGTCAGGCGGGGTCGGGCCGGGGCCGAATCGAATGTCGCACTGCTTTTGACCGCTCCTGCTCTGTTCTGCCCCCGGGGGGTGCAGGCGGCAGCGACGGCGGCGGCGGCGGTGAGGCGGCCCGCGGCGACGTGCGCAGCTTCACCCCCCAGCAGCTGGCGGGGGCTGTATGGGCTCTGGCGGTGATGGAGCAGGTGGACACGGTGCCGTTCAGGTGGGGTGCCGTACACCACAGCACACCACAGCACACCACCAACCTCAAGCGCGCCCCACACCATGCAGCAGCAGACGGCATACAACACAGCTAGATGTTGCTATCCATGGTGATACGGTACAGGGATTATGGCTTTGATGCTCTACAAGCCGAGCTATTGCCCGTACAGTTCCGTACGCGTGCCGTGGAGCTTCGCCTCCCGGGCCCCCCAGCTCCTGAGACCGGCGTCCGTGCGCGTGCCTGTGTTCTCAGGCGAGCAGAGCAGGAGTGCGTGCGTGTGTGTGTGTGTATGACCCGTGGGTCGCTGGGTGTCGCCCGCAGGTCCGCCTGGACGCAGCTGCTTCGCCGCGCCGCAGAGGTGCCGCCCGCGGAGCCCGTCCTCACCCAGATCTGGCAGGCCAACCTCGCCATCCACCTGGAGTCCTCCGCCCTGTCCCCGCCACCAGCCGCCGCACCTGCACCAGCACCAGCTTCCCACAGCCCCGGCGGGACCTCGGCGGCCGCCGCCTCGCCCTCACCGCAGCAGCGGCAGCCGGCGCGCGGCAGCGGCGGCGGCGGCGCCGCCGCCGCCGTCCGGCGGCGGGCCGGCGCCGCCGTGGCGGCTGAGGACCTGACGGCGGCGGGTCTGGCAGCGGCGGCGGCGGGTCAGGTGGTGGATGCGGCGGCGGCTCGTGCCCTGCTGCTGCGCGCCCGGGACGTGTTCCTGGCGGCCACTAGCGGGCTGAGGCGGCGGGTGCAGAGCGGCTACCAGCGGCAGATGGCCAACACGCTGACGGGGCTGCGGATGATGCACCTGCTGGAAGACAACAGCGTGGGTGAGGCGCAGCTGCTGGGGGGTGTCTCCAGGGAGAGAGCCAGGGGAAGGAGGGGATTAAATTGAAAAAAATAAATAAACCCGTAGAACGAACCCGGGCACACCCAGCATAACGCAGTATACTTACGGGGTGCGGTACCTGCAGAGCAAACGAAAAGATAGAGACCGCGCGCGGGCGCGTGGCGGCGCGGCCGCGCTGAAGGAGGGGAGGGGAGATGATGACGGACAAGACGATAGATGCCCCGAATCCGATGTGACCGGGCGGCTCCAGGGGCGGTCGATGGGATGGGCGGCGCTGTGAGCGGAGGGTGTCGGCCGCGGGATGTGGGGTGGGCAGCCCGTGAACCCCAAACCCTCTGCCCCTAGCCCTTACCTCTTTACCTCTTACTACCTCTTACCTCGTACCCCTACCGCCCACCCCTCCGGGGGCCGCCGCCCAGGCTACTCGATCGACATCACGCTGCCGCAGCTGCGGATCGCCCTGGAGGCGGACGGACCCACCCACACCTCCCGCACCCCGGGGGGGGCGGTGCTGGGCGCCACCGCCATGAAGCGCCGCCACCTGCAGCGACTGGGCTGGCGCGTCGTCAGCGTGACGTACAAGGTACGGACGGGTGGAGGTGGTTTCTTTCGGTGCTGGGTCTCCAGTTTGTAATCCACCGCTGCATCGGCAGTTCGGGACACCGGAGCGGCGCAGCGCGCTGCGTATTATAAGGCCCAGCGACCCGGGGGGCCGGGGGGTATGGATTGGGGAACCGATACGTGGCACAGGAGTCAATACGCGACCCGGGGGGCCGGGGGGGGGGAGGGCCACACCTGAGCACACCCTTGACGCACTGTGTATAGCAGTCTTGGAAGGCACAGTGAAAGCATTCATTGATTGTCAGCTTGCTTTGTGAGATGTTCCCTTCTTTTACTGCAGTAGTACTGGACTGCTGAGTGACACCTCCATTAACATGCCTCGCGGATCTTGCGCACGGGTTGCGCACCCCTCTCCGCCTGGGCTGTTTCTTTTTCTACCCCTCCCCTCCCCCCCTCCCTTCCCCCCCTCCCCCCTTTCTCCCCCCCTACAGGAGTGGGACAGGCTGACCTCCGAGTCTTCCCGGCGAGAGTTCTTGCAGGTGGGTGGGCCGGACCTGACCCAGTAGAGCCACCCACCCCACCCCACCCCACCCCACCCCACCCCACCCCACCCACACACCGGCCCTGTACCCCGTCCGGTACCCCAACCCCAATCCGGCCCCAGGCGCGGATCAACGAGGCGCTCCTCAGCGGCATTCAACTGGGGGAGGCAGAGGAGGTGGTGGTGCAGGTTTAGGTTTAGGGGGGGCAGCAAGATGCCCAGGGGAGGGGAAGAGGACCTGCTGGGTATCGGCCCCCCTTTGGATAGAACCGCAGGGCGCGTGGTTCGTCGAGGAGCAGCAGCAGCTAGGGTTTACCCATCGCCTGGCTGCTCCTCGAAGAGCTGGGCGCCATCCTGCATATATGTATGTATGTATGTATGTATGCCCTCCGCAACTCCGCGGGGCTTCGGGGCTTCGAGGCACCCATCCACGTGCTGCTGCGCTGTGACACCACCCAGAGGCTGAGGCGGCGGTCACGCGCCCGGCTCCTCACGAGTGCCGGAGGGCAGGGTGCTCTGCCGGCGGATCAAGCTCGATGGCGGTGCAGCACGGGGTCGGGCGAGCGGCGGGCCGAGCGTATCAGTGGGACTGAGAACTTAGTCGATAGGAGAAGGGCCCATGGCGCGGTGCCAATGCGATTCGGGAATTTGGTTAGGGGGTTAGGGCGTCAGGCAGCCGCACCAACATCGCAGTCACGACGCGTATCACCACGCACCGGCTGTGGTTGAGAGGGCCGGGAGGGCCGCATTACTGCTGTTGTTGCTGCTGATGTTGATGGTGGTGGCAATGCGGACGAACAGCAGGGTGCGGTCCAGGGGCAGGACGTTTTGCTGCGGCTGGGTAAAGTTACTGACCCCGGCGGGCGTTGCTGCCAAGGCAGGCAAGTCACTTTGGGCTGCCATCATCTTGCGGGCACGCCTAGCTCGCCCGTCAAGTCCCGGTTTGCGCCAAGATGCCACTGAAGGGAGGTTGGAGATAGCCCTAAACGTTGTATAGCAATGTCATTCGCAGATTTGTATCTGCCTGACCGAGCATCGCCTGCAGAGCTTTTGCAGTGGTGCAGTCACAACATGCAGCTGAATTGCACGACACGCGAGTCGCAAGCTGTCCAGCACACTAACCAGCTTATGTTCTTCATATTGATGACGCACATATTGAATCACTATCCAGAGATGGAGGACAGGGAGTCCTGTACCCGTAAGGGTCGTACATATCGGCACCTGGAAAAAAAGGGATGCTGCTTGGCTTTGTTTATCCAAACAGCTACAGAATTACATTGTTACATCATAGAAAGACCAGCTCACAGAGAATTCATGGATTGCTATCTTTGGGACAGTTTGGTTTTAGGGTTGGCCCCAGTCGATTATCGTCACCTTGAAAGCAGCCGAAGGGCTTCTTCATCACGTTGCTCTGCCTACTACGCGCCGTTTGCGCAACAAGCTTGTCTGTTGTGGTCGCATGGAATGCTACAGGTAGCGCCCCGGCAGTCATTTCATAGTCGCTCAATTTCAAGACTTTACAAGCATTAACTTCATTGCGGCAGGGCTGTCAAGACGTCTTTGCGGGGTCGGACGCTGCTGACAGGGTTGCGTCGGCACCGCCGGTCAGTGCTGGTTTAAGAACTTTAGACGTCTAGATAAGAAGCTGATTTGCATGCGATGTTTTCCATTGATTACGGGACGTGACTATCTTGGTGAAGTCCGCAACACGAGGATGTCTAAATGCCCGACGATGCCCGTGAGAAAGTTTGCCGTCTTCTCTTAGGGTAACGCTTTAATGCATCACAAGAGTGACAACATCAGCCATATCGGCAACTTAGCTGCGGTTGGGCATCTTCTTATGGACGGCATCCTGCATCGTCCATGCATTGATGCCTCAGGTCAGTCAGGGCGCCGCTAGGCTTGCTTATGTTCGTTGGGGGCCAATTCCCGTTCCACACGTTCCGTTCTGCAGTCGTACCCCTTGGTGACTTCAAGTCGCTATCCGCCCCCTCCTCACAGGCAGCCGTCCGTACCGAGGCAACGGTCCGATCGACATCGAGGCCACGTGCATCTCCACGACGGCGACCGACTGTACGGCATACATCGCCCTTCTTCAAGTGCACCTTCAACAACCTTGACCCGCAAGCGGAGCGGAGGTCACCTGTCCGAGAACAAGAAACCCAAGGACGTCAGGCGGTCCTTGTAGACACCCCGTGATCGGCACCCAAGACTCACGAACTTCTGGACGCGTCGAGCACCTGTCAAGATCCTCGGGACCTGAAGCGGATACCGGAGACTAAGGTTGTAGGGCTGGGAACGTGAGGGGTCGGGGAACTTCGATAGCCAATCAGTCTGTTGGGACAAAGAGATGGGTGCTCGCTGCTCCGATTGCTGTGGCCTGCCTTTGGTTGGCTAATTGTGGTTAGGCGGGGAAGGTGGCCAGCAAGTACGGTTCGGGTGACTTTGGCTGAGGCGGCGACGGCTTTAGGGTTTAGGGATAAGGCTGGCTTCGGAGCTGGACCGCTGGAGGGCTGACGTCGGAGCTGGACCGCTGGAGGGCTGACGTCGGAGCTGGACCGCGGGACGGCTGGCAACGGAGCTGGACCGCTCAAGGGCTGGCTTCGGAGCTGGACCGCTGGAGGGCTGACGTCGGAGCTGGACCGCGGGACGGCCGGCAACGGAGCTGGACCGCTCAAGGGCTGGCTTCGGAGCTGGACCGCTGAAGGCCTGACGTCGGAGCTGGACCGCGGGACGGCTGGCAACGGAGCTGGACAGATCGACGGCTGGCTTCGGAGCTGGACCGCTTGAGGGGTGGCATCGGAGCTGGACCGCGGGAGGGATGGATTCGGAACTGGAACGCTGGAGTCCTGACGTCGGAGCTGGACCGCTGGAGGGCTAACGTCGGCGCTGGACCGCGGGACGGCTGGCAACGGAGCTGGACCGCTGGAGGGGGGGCTTCGGCGCTGGACAGCTGCAGGGATGAGGTCGGTGCTGGACCGCGGGACGGCTGGCAACGGAGCTAGACAGCTCAAGGGATGGATCGGAGCTGGACCGCGGGAGGGCTGAGGTCGGAGCTGGACCGCGGGACGGCTGGCAACGGAGCTGGACCGCTCAAGGGCTGGCAACGGAGCTGGACCGCTGAAGGGCTTACGTCGGAGCTGGACCGCGGGACGGCTGGCAACGGAGCTGGACCGCTCAAGGGCTGGCTTCGGAGCTGGACCGCTGGAGGGCTGACGTCGGAGCTGGACCGCGGGACGGCTGGCAACGGAGCTGGACCGCTCAAGGGCTGGCTTCGGAGCTGGACCGCTGGAGGGCTGACGTCGGAGCTGGACCGCGGGACGGCTGGCAACGGAGCTGGACCGCTCAAGGGCTGGCTTCGGAGCTGGACCGCTGGAGGGCTGACGTCGGAGCTGGACCGCGGGACGGCTGGCAACGGAGACAGACAGCTCAAGGGCTGGCTTCGGAGCTGGACCGCTGGAGGGCTGACGTCGGAGCTGGACCGCGGGACGGCTGGCAACGGAGTTGGACCGCTCAAGGGCTGGCTTCGGAGCTCGACCGCTGGAGGGCTGTCGTCGGAGCTGGACCGCGGGATAGCTGGCAACGGTGCTGGACCGCTCAAGGGCTGGCTTCGGAGCTGGACGGCTAGAGGGGTGGCTTCGGAGCTGGACCGCGGGACGGCTGGCGTCGGAGTTGGACCGCTTAAGGGCTGGCAACGGAACTGGACCGCGGGACGGCTGGCAACGGAGCTGGACCGCTGGAGGGGGGGCTTCGGAGCTGGACCGCTCGACGGCTATCTTGGGATCTGGACTGCTGGAGGGCTTGCTTTAGAGCTGGAGCGCTGGAGGGCTGACGTCGCAGCTGGACCGCGGGAAGGCTGGCAACGGAGCCGGACCGCTCAAGGGCTGGCAACGGAGCTGGACCGCTGGAGGGCTGACGTCGGAGCTGGACCGCGGGACGGCTGGCAACGGAGCTGGACAGATCGACGGCTGGCTTCGGAGCTGGACCGCTTGAGGGGTGGCTTCGGAGCTGGACCGCTGGAGGGCTGACGTCGGAGCTGGACCGCGGGACGGCTGGCAACGGAGCTGGACCGCTCAAGGGCTGGCTTCGGAGCTGGACCGCTGGGGGGCTGACGTCGGAGCTGGACCGCGGGACGGCTGGCAACGGAGACAGACAGCTCAAGGGCTGGCTTCGGAGCTCGACCGCTGGAGGGCTGTCGTCGGAGCTGCACCGCGGGATAGCTGGCAACGGAGCTGGACCGCTCAAGGGCTGGCTTCGGAGCTGGACGGCTGGAGGGGTGGCTTCGGAGCTGGACCGCGGGACGGCTGGCGTCGGAGTTGGACCGCTTAAGGGCTGGCAACGGAACTGGACCGCGGGACGGCTGGCAACGGAGCTGGACCGCTGGAGGGGGGGCTTCGGAGCTGGACCGCTCGACGGCTATCTTGGGATCTGGACTGCTGGAGGGCTTGCTTTAGAGCTGGAGCGCTGGAGGGCTGACGTCGGAGCTGGACCGCTGGAAGGCTTGAAACGGAGCCGGACCGCTCAAGGGCTGGCAACGGAGCTAGACCGCTGGAGGGCTGACGTCGGCGCTGGACCGCGGGACGGCTGGCAACGGAGCTGGAACGCTCAAGGGATGGATCGGAGCTGGACCGCTGGAGGGCTGACGTCGGAGCTGGACCGCGGGACGGCTGGCAACGGAGCTGGACCGCTGAAGGGCTTACGTCGGAGCTGGACCGCGGGACGGCTGGCAACGGAGCTGGACCGCTCAAGGGCTGGCTTCGGAGCTGGACCGCTGGAGGGCTGACGTCGGAGCTGGACCGCGGGACGGCTGGCAACGGAGCTGGACCGCTCAAGGGCTGGCTTCGGAGCTGGACCGCTGGAGGGCTGACGTCGGAGCTGGACCGCGGGAAGGCTGGCAACGGAGCCGGACCGCTCAAGGGCTGGCAACGGAGCTGGACCGCTGAAGGGCTTACGTTGGAGCTGGACCGCGGGACGGCTGGCAACGGAGCTGGACCGCTCAAGGGCTGGCTTCGGAGCTGGACCGCTGGAGGGCTGACGTCGGAGCTGGACCGCGGGACGGCTGGCAACGGAGCTGGACCGCTCAAGGGCTGGCTTCGGAGCTGGACCGCTGAAGGGCTTACGTCGGCGCTGGACCGCGGGACGGCTGGCAACGGAGCTGGACCGCTCAAGGGCTGGCAACGGAGCTGGACCGCTGAAGGGCTTACGTCGGAGCTGGACCGCGGGACGGCTGGCAACGGAGCTGGACCGCTCAAGGGCTGGCTTCGGAGCTGGACCGCTGGAGGGCTGACGTCGGAGCTGGACCGCGGGACGGCTGGCAACGGAGTTGGACCGCTCAAGGGCTGGCTTCGGAGCTGGACCGCTGGAGGGCTGACGTCGGAGCTGGACCGCGGGACGGCTGGCAACGGAGTTGGACCGCTCAAGGGCTGGCTTCGGAGCTCGACCGCTGGAGGGCTGTCGTCGGAGCTGGACCGCGGGATAGCTGGCAACGGAGCTGGACCGCTCAAGGGCTGGCTTCGTAGCTGGACGGCTGGAGGGGTGGCTTCGGAGCTGGACCGCGGGGCGGCTGGCGTCGGAGTTGGACCGCTTAAGGGCTGGCAACGGAACTGGACCGCGGGACGGCTGGCAACGGAGCTGGACCGCTGGAGGGGGGGCTTCGGAGCTGGACCGCTCGACGGCTATCTTGGGATCTGGACTGCTGGAGGGCTTGCTTTAGAGCTGGAGCGCTGGAGGGCTGACGTCGGAGCTGGACCGCGGGAAGGCTGGCAACGGAGCTGGACGGATCGACGGCTGGCAACGGAGCTGGACCGCTCAAGGGCTGGCTTCGGAGCTGGACCGCTGGAGGGCTGACGTCGGAGCTGGACCGCGGGACGGCTGGCAACGGAGCTGGACCGCTCAAGGGCTGGCTTCGGAGCTGGACCGCTGGGGGGCTGACGTCGGAGCTGGACCGCGGGACGGCTGGCAACGGAGACAGACAGCTCAAGGGCTGGCTTCGGAGCTGGACCGCTGGAGGGCTGACGTCGGAGCTTGACCGCGGGACGGCTGGCAACGGAGCTAGACAGCTCAAGGGCTGGCTTCGGAGCTCGACCGCTGGAGGGCTGTCGTCGGAGCTGCACCGCGGGATAGCTGGCAACGGAGCTGGACCGCTCAAGGGCTGGCTTCGGAGCTGGACGGCTGGAGGGGTGGCTTCGGAGCTGGACCGCGGACGGCTGGCGTCGGAGTTGGACCGCTTATGGGCTGGCAACGGAACTGGACCGCGGGACGGCTGGCAACGGAGCTGGACCGCTGGAGGGGGGCTTCGGAGCTGGACCGCTCGACGGCTATCTTGGGATCTGGACTGTTGGAGGGCTTGCTTTAGAGCTGGAGCGCTGGAGGGCTGACGTCGGAGCTGGACCGCGGGAA
>BDSI01000003.1:2273595-2335363 GCA_003117195.1 Eudorina sp. 2006-703-Eu-15 | reverse complement strand
TGACGTCGGGCTGGACCGCGGACGGCTGGCAACGGAGCTGGACGCTCAAGGGCTGGCTTCGGAGCTGGACAGCTGCAGGTGAGGGGCTGCGACGCGGACGGCTGCACGGAGCTGGACGCTCAAGGCTGTCACGGACGCTGGACGCTGACTGGAGGGCTGACGTCGGAGCTGGACCGCGGGACGGCTGGCAACGGAGTTGGACCGCTCAAGGGCTGGCTTCGGAGCTCGACCGCTGGAGGGCTGTCGTCGGAGCTGGACCGCGGGATAGCTGGCAACGGAGCTGGACCGCTCAAGGGCTGGCTTCGTAGCTGGACGGCTGGAGGGGTGGCTTCGGAGCTGGACCGCGGGACGGCTGGCGTCGGAGTTGGACCGCTTAAGGGCTGGAAACGGAACTGGACCGCGGGACGGCTGGCAACGGAGCTGGACCGCTGGAGGGGGGGCTTTGGAGCTGGACCGCTCGACGGCTATCTTGGGATCTGGACTGCTGGAGGCTTGCTTTAGAGCTGGAGCGCTGGAGGGCTGACGTCGGAGCTGGACCGCGGGAAGGCTGGCAACGGAGCTGGACGGATCGACGGATGGCAACGGAGCTGGACCGCTGAAGGGCTGACGTCGGAGCTGGACCGCGGGACGGCTGGCAACGGAGCTGGACCGCTGGAGGGCTGACGTCGGGCTAGACCGCTGCAGGGCTGGCTTCGGAGCCGGACCGCTCCACGGCTGGCTTCGGAACTGGACCGCTGGTGGCTGTCAACGGAGCTGAACTGCTGGAGGGCTGACGTCGGAGCTGGACCGCGGGACGGCTGGCAACGGAGCTAGACAGCTCAAGGGCTGGCTTCGGAGCTCGACCGCTGGAGGGCTGTCGTCGGAGCTGGACCGCGGATAGCTGGCAACGGAGCTGGACCGCTCAAGGGCTGGCTTCGTAGCTGGACGGCTGGAGGGGTGGCTTCGGAGCTGGACCGCGGGACGGCTGGCGTCGGAGTTGGACCGCTTAAGGGCTGGCAACGGAACTGGACCGCGGGACGGCTGGCAACGGAGCTGGACCGCTGGAGGGGGGGCTTTGGAGCTGGACCGCTCGACGGCTATCTTGGGATCTGGACTGCTGGAGGGCTTGCTTTAGAGCTGGAGCGCTGGAGGGCTGACGTCGGAGCTGGACCGCGGGAAGGCTGGCAACGGAGCTGGACGGATCGACGGCTGGCAACGGAGCTGGACCGCTGAAGGGCTGACGTCGGAGCTGGACCGCGGGACGGCTGGCAACGGAGCTGGACCGCTGGAGGGCTGACGTCGGGCTAGACCGCTGCAGGGCTGGCTTCGGAGCCGGACCGCTCCACGGCTGGCTTCGGAACTGGACCGCTGGTGGCTGTCAACGGAGCTGAACTGCTGGAGGGCTGACGTCGGAGCTGGACCGCGGGACGGCTGGCAACGGAGCTAGACAGCTCAAGGGCTGGCTTCGGAGCTCGACCGCTGGAGGGCTGTCGTCGGAGCTGGACCGCGGGATAGCTGGCAACGGAGCTGGACCGCTCAAGGGCTGGCTTCGTAGCTGGACGGCTGGAGGGGTGGCTTCGGAGCTGGACCGCGGGACGGCTGGCGTCGGAGTTGGACCGCTTAAGGGCTGGCAACGGAACTGGACCGCGGGACGGCTTGCAACGAAGCTGGACCGCCGGAGGGCTGACGTCGGAGCTGGACCGCGGGACGGCCGGCAACGGAGCTGGACCGCTCAAGGGCTGGCTTCGGAGCTGGACCGCTGAAGGCCTGACGTCGGAGCTGGACCGCGGGACGGCTGGCAACGGAGCTGGACAGATCGACGGCTGGCTTCGGAGCTGGACCGCTTGAGGGGTGGCATCGGAGCTGGACCGCGGGAGGGATGGATTCGGAACTGGAACGCTGGAGTCCTGACGTCGGAGCTGGACCGCTGGAGGGCTAACGTCGGCGCTGGACCGCGGGACGGCTGGCAACGGAGCTGGAACGCTCAAGGGCTGGCAACGGAGCTGGACCGCTGAAGGGCTTACGTCGGAGCTGGACCGCGGGACGGCTGGCAACGGAGCTGGACCGCTGGAGGGCTGACGTCGGAGCTGGACCGCGGGACGGCTGGCAACGGAGCTGGACCGCTCAAGGGCTGGCTTCGGAGCTGGACAGCTGCAGGGTTGAGGTCGGTGCTGGACCGCGGGACGGCTGGCAACGGAGCTGGACCGCTCAAGGGCTGGCTTCGGAGCTGGACCGCTGGAGGGCTGACGTCGGAGCTGGACCGCGGGACGGCTGGCAACGGAGTTGGACCGCTCAAGGGCTGGCTTCGGAGCTAGACCGCTGGAGGGCTGACGTCGGAGCTGGACCGCGGGACGGCTGGCAACGGAGCTAGACAGCTCAAGGGCTGGCGTCGGAGCTCGACCGCTGGAGGGCTGTCGTCGGAGCTGGACCGCGGGATAGCTGGCAACGGAGCTGGACCGCTCAAGGGCTGGCTTCGGAGCTGGACGGCTGGAGGGGTGGCTTCGGAGCTGGACCGCGGGACGGCTGGCTTCGGAGTTGGACCGCTTAAGGGCTGGCAACGGAACTGGACCTCGGGACGGCTGGCAACGGAGCTGGACCGCTGGAGGGGGGGTTTCGGAGCTGGACCGCTCGACGGCTGGCTTGGGATCTGGACCGCTCAAGGGCTTGCTTTAGAGCTGGAGCGCTGGAGGGCTGACGTCGGAGCTGGACCGCGGGAAGGCTGGCAACGGAGCTGGACGGATCGACGGCTGGCAACGGAGCTGGACCGCTGGAGGGCTGACGTCGGAGCTGGACCGCGGGACGGCTGCCGACGGAGCCGGACTGCTCCACGGCTGGCTTCGGAACTGGACCGCTCAAGGGCTGGCTTCGGAGCTGGACCGCTGAAGGGCTGACGTCGGAGCTGGACCGCGGGACGGCTGGTAACGGAGCTAGACAGCTCAAGGGCTGGCTTCGGAGCTGGACCGCTGGAGGGCTGACGTCAGTGCTGGACCGCGGGACGGCTGGCAACAGAGCTGGACCGCTCAAGGGCTGGCTTCGGAGCTGGACCGCTGGAGGGCTGACGTCGGAGCTGGACCGCGGGACGGTTGGCAACGGAGCTGGACCGCTCAAGGGCTTGCTTCGGTGCTGGACCGCTGGAGGGCTGACGTCGGAGCTGGACCGCGGGACGGCTGGCAACGGAGCTGGACC
This sequence comes from Eudorina sp. 2006-703-Eu-15, assembly GCA_003117195.1. NCBI lineage: Eukaryota > Viridiplantae > Chlorophyta > Chlorophyceae > Chlamydomonadales > Volvocaceae > Eudorina > Eudorina sp. 2006-703-Eu-15. Next base: position 2,332,198 of record BDSI01000003.1, on the reverse strand, counting down.
GCTCAAGGGCTTGCTTCGGAGCTGGACCGCTGGAGGGTTGACGTCGGGCTAGACCGCTGCAGGGCTGGCTTCGGAGCCGGACCGCTCCACGGCTGGCTTCGGAACTGGACCGCTGGTGGCTGGCAACGGAGATGGACCGCTGGATGGCTGACGTCGGAGCTGGACCGCGGGACGGCTGGCAACGGAGCTGGACCGCTCAAGGGCTGGCTTCGGAGCTGGACCGCTGAAGGCCTGACGTCGGAGCTGGACCGCGGGACGGCTGGCAACGGAGCTAGACAGCTCAAGGGCTGGCTTCGGAGCTGGACCGCTGGAGGGGTGGCTTCGGAGCTGAACCGCGGGACGGCTGGCAACAGAGCTGGACCGCTCAAGGGCTGGCTTCGGAGCTGGACCGCTGGAAGGCTGACGTCGGAGCTGGACCGCGGGACGGCTGGCTTCGGAGTTGGACCGCTCAAGGGCTGGCTTCGGAGCTGGACCGCTCAAGGGCTGGCTTCGGAACTGGACCGCTGGAGGGCTGACGTCGGAGCTGGACCGCGGGACAGCTGGCAACAGAGCTGGACCGCTCAAGGGCTGGCTTCGGAGCTGGACCGCTGGATTGGTGGCTTCGGAGCTGGACCGCTCGACGGCTGGCGTCGGAGCTGAACCGCGGGACGGCTGGCAACGGAGCTGGACCGCTTGAGGGGTGGCTTCGGAGCTGGACCGCTGGAGGGCTGGCGTCGGAGCTGGACCGCTCGACGGCTGGCTTCGGAGCATGACCGCTCAAGGGCTGGCTTCGGAGCTGGACCGCTGGAGGGTTGAGGTCGGAGCTGGACCGCGGGACGGCTGGCAACGGAGCTGGACCGCGGGACGGCTGGCAACGGAGCTGGACCGCTTGAGGGGTGGCTTCGGAGCTGGACCGCTGGAGGGCTGGCGTCGGAGCTGGACCGCTCGACGGCTGGCTTCGGAGCATGACCGCTCAAGGGCTGGCTTCGGAGCTGGACCGCTGGAGGGCTGACGTCGGAGCTGGACCGCGGGACGGCTGGCAACGGAGCTGGACCGCTCAAGGGCTGGTTTCGGAACTGGACCGCGGGAGGGCTGACGTCGGAGCTGGACCGCTGGAGTATTGGTGTCGGAACTGGACCGCGGGACGGCTGGCAACGGAGCTGGACCGCTGGAGGGGGGGCTTCGGAGCTGAATCGATCGACGGCTGGCATCGGAGCTGGACCGCTTGAGGGGTGGCTTCGGATCTGGACCGCGGGAGGGGTAGATTCGGAACTGGACCGCTGGAGTCCTGACGTCGGAGCTGGACCGCTTGAGAATTGAGGTCGGAGCTGGACCGCGGGACGGTTGGCAACGGAGCTGGACCGCTCAAGGGCTGGCTTCGGAGCTGGACCGCTGGAGGGCTGAGGTCGGAGCTGGACCGCGGGACGGCTGGCAACGGAGCTGGACCGCTCAAGGGCTGGCTTCGGAGCTGGACCGCTGGAGGGCTGGCTTCGGAGCTGGACCGCTGAAGAGTTTACGTCGGAGCTAAACCGCGCGAGGGCTGGCTTCGGAACCGGACCGTTGGAGGGCTGACGTCGGAGCTGGACCGCGGGACGGCTGGCAGCAGAGCTGGACCGCTCAAGGGCTGGCTTCGGAGCTGGACCGCTGGAGGGCTGGCTTCGGAACCGGACCGCTGAAGAGTTTACGTCGGAGCTAAACCGCGCGAGGGCTGGCTTCGGAACTGGACCGCTGGAGGGCTGACGTCGGAGCTGGACTGCGGGACGGCTGGCAACGGAGCTGGACAGCTCAGGGGCTGGCTTCGGAGCTGGACCGCTGGAGGGTTGAGGTCGGACTTGGCCCGCGGGACGGCTGGCAACGGAGCTGAACCGCTCAAGGGCTGGTTTCGGAGCTTGACCGCTGGAGGGCTGACGTCGGAGCTGGACCGCTCGACGGCTGGCTTCGGAGCATGACCGCTCAAGGGCTGGCTTCGGAGCTGGACCACTGGAGGGCTGACGTCGGAGCTGGACCGCTGGAGGGCTGAGGTCGGAGCTGGCCCGCGGGACGGCTGGCAACGGAGCTGGACTACTCAAGGGCTGGCAACGGAGCTGGACCGCTTGAGGGCTGACGTCGGAGCTGGACCGCGGGACGGCTGGCAACGGATCTGGACCGCTCAAGGGCTGGATTCGGAGCTGGACCGCTGGAGGGTTGAGGTCGGAGCTGGACCGCGGGACGGCTGGCAACGGAGCTGGACCGCTGGAGGGCTGGCAACGGAGCTGGACAGCTCAAGGGCTGGCAACGGAGCTGGACCGCTGGATGGTTGGCTTCGGAGCTGGACCGCGGGACGGCTGGCAACGGAGCTAGACCGCTGGAGGGCTGGCAACGGAGCTGGTCAGCTCAAGGGCTGGAAACGGAGCTGGACCGCTGGAGGGGTGGCTTCGGAGCTGGACCGCTCGACGGCTGGCTTTGGAACTGGACCACTGGAGGGCTGACGTCGGAGCTGGACCACTGGCCGGCTTGCAACGGAGCTGGACCGCTCAAAGGCTGGCTTCGGAGCTGGACCGCTCAAGGGCTGGCTTCGGAGCTGGACCGCTGGAGGGCTGACGTTTGAGCTGGACCGCGGGACGGCTGGCAACGGAGCTGGACCGCTCGACGCTGGCGTCGTCGCTGGACCGCGGGAAGGCTGGCAACGAATCTGGACCGCTGGAGGAGTGGCTTCGGAACTGGACCGCTGGAGGGGTGGCTTCGGAGCTGGACCGCGGGACGGCTGGCTTCGGAACTGGACCGCGGGACGGCTGGCTTCGAAGCTGGACCGCTCAAGGGCTGGCAACGGAGCTGGACCGCTAGAGAGCTGATAGGGTATATGCCGCGGCAGAGGGTTAGGTTTAGGTTTATAGGGGGCAGCAAGATGCCCAGGGGAGGGGAAGAGGACCTGCCGGGTATCGGGCCCCCCCTTGGATAGAACCGCAGGGCGCGTGGTTCGTCGAGGAGCAGCAGCAGGGTACACATCGCCTGGCTGCTCCTCGAAGAGCTGGGCGCCATCCTGCATATATGTATGTATGTATGTATGCCCTCCGCAACTCCGCGGGGCTTCGGGGCTTCGAGGCACCCATCCACGTGCTGCTGCGCTGTGACACCACCCAGAGGCTGAGGCGGCGGTCACGCGCCCGGCTCCACACGAGTGCCGGAGGGCAGGGTGCTCTGCCGGCGGATCAAGCTCGATGGCGGTGCAGCACGGGGTCGGGCGAGCGGCGGGCCGAGCGTATCAGTGGGACTGAGAACTTAGTCGATAGGAGAAGGGCCCATGGCGCGGTGCCAATGCGATTCGGGAATTTGGTTAGGGGGTTAGGGCGTCAGGCAGCCTCACCAACATCGCAGTCACGACGCGTATCACCACGCACCGGCGGGGCCCGGAAGGAGAGGGGCCCTAGCCAACCCTTTCCCCGTGGGGTCAGGCCATTGCAAGCCAGGTTTGCAAGGGTTAGAGCACGGTTTGGCGTGTGAGGTGGGATGGCCGGAGCAGCTCTCCCGGCTTGTGCCGCGGCGGGGGGCGACGGTCGTAGGGGCCCGAGTGTGCAAGGCAGGCAATGGATGTACTGGGTCGCATTACTGCTGTTGTTGCTGCTGATGTTGATGGTGGGGGCAATGCGGACGACCGGTGCTGGACAGCAGGGTGCGGTCCAGGGGCAGGACGTTTTGCTGCGGCTGGGTAAAGTTACTGACCCCGGCGGGCGTTGCTGCCAAGGCAGGCAAGTCACTTTGGGCTGCCATCATCTTGCGGGCACGCCTAGCTCGCCCGTCAGCTGCGTATAAGTCCCGGTTTGCGCCAAGATGCCACTGAAGGGAGGTTGGAGATAGCCCTAAACGTTGTATAGCAATGTCATTCGCAGATTTGTATCTGCCTGACCGAGCATCGCCTGCAGAGCTTTTGCAGTGGTGCAGTCACAACATGCAGCTGAATTGCACGACACGCGAGTCGTAAGCTGTCCAGCACACTAACCAGCTTATGTTCTTCATATTGATGACGCACATATTGAATCACTATCCAGAGATGGAGGACAGGGAGTTGGTTCGTAAGGGTCGTACATATCGGCACCTGGAAAAAAAAGGGATGCTGCTTGGCTTTGTTTATCCAAACAGCTACAGAATTACATTGTTACAGCATAGAAAGACCAGCTCACAGAGAATTCATGGATTGCTATCTTTGGGACAGTTTGGTTTTAGGGTTGGCCCCAGTCGATTATCGTCACCTTGAAAGCAGCCGAAGAGCTTCTTCATCACGTTGCTCTGCCTACTACGCGCCGTTTGCGCAACAAGCTTGTCTGTTGTGGTCGCATGGAATGCTACAGGTAGCGCCCCGGCAGTCAATTCATAGTCGCTCAATTTCAAGACTTTACAAGCATTAACTTCATTGCGGCAGGGCTGTCAAGACGTCTCTACGGGGTCGGACGCTGCTGACAGGGTTGCGTCGGCACCGCCAGGTCAGTGCTGGTTTAAGAACTTTAGACGTCTAGATAAGAAGCTGATTTGCATGCGATGTTTTCCATTGATTACAGGACGTGACTATCTTGGTGAAGTCCGCAACACGAGGATGTCTAAATGCCCGACGATGCCCGTGAGAAAGTTTGCCGTCTTCTCTTAGAGTAACGCTTTAGTGCATCACAAGAGTGAAAACATCAGCCATCACAACAAATACTATCGGCAACTTAGCTGCGGTTGGGCATCTTCTTATGGACGGCATCCTGCATCGTCCATGCATTGATGCCTCAGGTCAGTCAGGGCGCCGCTAGGCTTGCTTATGTTCATTGGGGGCCAATTCCCGTTCCACACGTTCCGTTCTGCAGTCGTACCCCTTGGTGACTTCAAGTCGCTATCCGCCCCCTCCTCACAGGCAGCCGTCCGTACCGAGGCAACGGTCCCATCGACATCGAGGCCACGTGCATCTCCACAACGGCGACCGACTGTACGGCATACATCGCCCTTCTTCAAGTGCACCTTCAACAACCTTGACCCGCAAGCGGAGCGGAGGTCACCTGTCCGAGAACAAGAAACCCAAGGACGTCAGGCGGTCCTTGTAGACACCCCGTGATCGGCACCCAAGACTCACGAACTTCTGGACGCGTCGAGCACCTGTCAAGATCCTCGGGACCTGAAGCGGATACCGGAGACTAAGGTTGTAGGGCTGGGAACGTGAGGGGTCGGGGAACTTCGACAGCCAATCAGTCTGTTGGGACAAAGAGATGGGTGCTCGCTGCTCCGATTGCTGTGGCCTCCCTTTGGTTGGCTAATTGTGGTTAGGCGGGGAAGGTGGCCAGCAAGTACGGTTCGGGTGACTTTGGCTGAGGCGGCGACGGCTTTAGGGTTTAGGGATAAGGCTGGCTTCGGAGCTGGACCGCTGGAGGGCTGACGTCGGAGCTGGACCGCGGGACGGCTGGCAACGGATCTGGACCGCTCAAGGGCTGGCTTCGGAGCTGGACCGCTGGAGGGCTGACGTCGGAGCTGGACCGCGGGACGGCTGGCAACGGAGCTGGACCGCGGGACGGCTGGCAACGGAGCTGGACCGCTCAAGGGCTGGCTTCGGAGCTGGACCGCTGGAGGGCTGGCAACGGAGCTGGACCGCGGGACGGCTGGCAACGGAGCTGGACCGCGGGACGGCTGGCAACGGAGCTGGACCGCGGGACGGCTGGCTTCGGAGCTGGACCGCTCGACGGCTGGCAACGGATCTGGACCATCAAGGGCTGGCTTCGGAGCTGGACCGCTGGAGTATTTGTGTCGGAACTGGACCGCGGGACGGCTGGCAACGGAGCTGGACCGCTCAAGGGCTGGCTTCGGAGCTTGACCGCTGGAGGGCTGACGTCGGAGCTGGACCGCGGGACGGCTGGCAACGGAGCACGACCGGTCAAGGGCTGGATCGGAGCTGGACCGCTGGAGGGCTGACGTCGGAGCTGGACCGCGGGACGGCTGGCAACGGAGCTGGACCGCTGGAGGGCTGGCTTCGTAGCTGGACCGCTGGACGGTTGAGGTCGGAGCTGGACCTCGGGACGGCTGGCAACGGAGCTGGACCGCTCAAGGGCTGGATCGGAGCTGGACCGCTGGAGGGCTGAGGTCGGAGCTGGACCGCGGGACGACTGGCAACGGAGCTGGACCGCTGGAGGGCTGGCAACGGAGCTGGACCGCTGGAGGGCTGACGTCGGAGCTGGACCTCGGGACGGCTGGCAACGGAGCTGGACCGCTCAAGGGCTGGCAACGGAACTGGACCGCGGGACGGCTGGCAACGGAGCTGGACCGCTGGAGGGGGGGCTTCGGAGCTGGACCGCTCGACGGCTGGCTTCGGATCTGGACCGCTGGAGGGCTTGCTTTAGAGCTGGACCGCTAGAGGGTTGTGGACGTAGCTGGACCGCGGGAAGGCTGGCAACGGAGCTGGACCGATCGACGGCTGGCGTCGGAGCTGGACCGCTTGAGGGGTGGCTTCGGAGCTGGACCGCTCAAGGGCTGGCTTCCGAGCTAGACCGCTGGAGGGCTGACGTCGGAGCTGGACCGCGGGACGGCTGGCAACGGAGCTGGACCGCTGAAGGGTTGAGGTCGGGCTAGAGCGCTGCAGGGCTGGTTTCGGAGCCGGATTGCTCCACGGCTGGCGTCGGAGCTGGACCCCTCAAGGGCTGGCAACGGAACTGGACCGCGGGACGGCTGGCAACGGAGCTGGACCGCTGGAGGGGGGGCTTCGGAGCTGGACTGCTCGACGGCTGGCTTCGGACCTGGACCGCTGGAGGGCTTGCTTCAGAGCTGGACCGCTGGAGGGGTGGCTTCGGAGCTGGACCGCGGGACGGCTGGCTTCGGAGCTGGACCGCGGGACGGCTGGCAACGGAGCTGGACCGCTGGAGGGATGGCTTCGGAGCTGGACGGCTGGAGGGGTGGCTTCGGAGCTGGACCGCTCGACGGCTGGCAACGGAGCTGGACTTCTAGTGGGGTGGATTCGGAGCTGGACCGCTGGAGGGATAGCTTCGGTACTGGACCGCTCGACAGCTGGCTTCGGAACTGGACCGCGGGACGGCTGGCTTCGGAGCTGGACCGCTCAAGGGCTGGCAACGGTGCTGGACCGCTGAAGAGCAGTCGTCGGAGCTGGGGCTGACGTCGGAGCTGGACCGCTGGATTGGTGGCTTCGGAGCTGGACCGCTCGACGGCTGGCGTCGGAGCTGAACCGCGGGACGGCTGGCAACGGAGCTGGACCGCTTGATGTATGGCTTCGGAGCTGGACCGCGCGAGGGCTTGCTTCGGAGCTGGACCGCTGGAGGGTTGAGGTCGGAGCTGGACCGCGGGACGGCTGGCAACGGAGCTGGACCGCGGGACGGCTGGCAACGGAGCTGGACCGCTCAAGTGCTGGCGTCGGAGCTGGACCGCTGGAGGGTTGAGGTCGGAGCTGGACCGCGGGACGGCTGGCAACGGAGCTGGGGTGGCCTAGGGGTGGCCTAGGAGCTCAACCGCTCGACGGCTGGCTTCGGATCTGGACCGCTGGAGGGCTGACGTCGGACCTGGACCGTGGGACGGCTGGCAACCGATCTGGACCGCTCAAGGGCTGGCAACGGAACTGGACCGCTGGAGGGGTGGCTTCGGAGCTGGACCGCTCGACAGCTGGCTTCGGAACTGGACTGCGGGACGGCTGGCTTCGGAGCTGGACCGCTGGAGGGTTGAGGTCGGAGCTGGACCGCTAGAGACCTGATAGGGTATATGCCGCGGCAGAGGGTTAGGTTAAGGTTTATGGGGGGCATCAAGATACCCAGGGGAGGGGAAGAGGACCTGCCGGGTATCGGCCCCCCCCTTGGATAGAACCGCAGGGCGCGTGGTTCGTCGAGGAGCAGCAGCAGCTAGGGTTTACACATCGCCTGGCTGCTCCTCGAAGAGCTGGGCGCCATCCTGCATATATGTATGTATGTATGCCCTCCGCAACTCCGCGGGGCTTCGGGTCTTCGAGGCACCCATCCACGCGCTGCTGCGCTGTGACACCACCCAGAGGCTGAGGCGGCGGTCACGCGCCCGGCTCCACACGAGTGCCGGAGGGCAGGGTGCTCTGCCGGCGGATCAAGCTCGATGGCGGTGCAGCACGGGGTCGGGCGAGCGGCGGGCCGAGCGTATCAGTGGGACTGAGAACTTAGTCGATAGGAGAAGGGCCCATGGCGCGGTGCCAATGCGATTCGGGAATTTGGTTAGGGGGTTAGGGCGTCAGGCAGCCGCACCAACATCGCAGTCATGACGCGTATCACCTCTCACCGGCTGTGGTTGAGAGGGCCGGGAGGGCCGCATTACTGCTGTTGTTGCTGCTGATGTTGATGGTGGTGGCAATGCGGACGACCGGTGCTGGACAGCAGGGTGCGGTCCAGGGGCAGGACGTTTTGCTGCGGCTGGGTAAAGTTACTGACCCCGGCGGGCGTTGCTGCCAAGGCAGGCAAGTCACTTTGGGCTGCCATCATCTTGCGGGCACGCCTAGCTCGCCCGTCAGCTGCGTATAAGTCCCGGTTTGCCGTCTTCTCTTAGAGTAACGCTTTAATGCATCACAAGAGTGAAAACATCAGCCATCACAACAAATACTATCGGCAACTTAGCTGCGGTTGGGCATCTTCTTATGGACGGCATCCTGCATCGTCCATGCATTGATGCCTCAGGTCAGTCAGGGCGCCGCTAGGCTTGCTTATGTTCATTGGGGGCCAATTCCCGTTCCACACGTTCCGTTCTGCAGTCGTACCCCTTGGTGACTTCAAGTCGCTATCCGCCCCCTCCTCACAGGCAGCCGTCCGTACCGAGGCAACGGTCCCATCGACATCGAGGCCACGTGCATCTCCACAACGGCGACCGACTGTACGGCATACATCGCCCTTCTTCAAGTGCACCTTCAACAACCTTGACCCGCAAGCGGAGCGGAGGTCACCTGTCCGAGAACAAGAAACCCAAGGACGTCAGGCGGTCCTTGTAGACACCCCGTGATCGGCACCCAAGACTCACGAACTTCTGGACGCGTCGAGCACCTGTCAAGATCCTCGGGACCTGAAGCGGATACCGGAGACTAAGGTTGTAGGGCTGGGAACGTGAGGGGTCGGGGAACTTCGACAGCCAATCAGTCTGTTGGGACAAAGAGATGGGTGCTCGCTGCTCCGATTGCTGTGGCCTCCCTTTGGTTGGCTAATTGTGGTTAGGCGGGGAAGGTGGCCAGCAAGTACGGTTCGGGTGACTTTGGCTGAGGCGGCGACGGCTTTAGGGTTTAGGGATAAGGCTGGCTTCGGAGCTGGACCGCTGGAGGGCTGGCTTCGGAGCTGGACCGCTCGACGGCTGGCAACGGAGCTGGACCGCTCAAGGGCTGGCTTCGGAGCTGGACCGCTGGAGGGCTGACGTCGGAGCTGGACCGCGGGACGGCTGGCAACGGAGCTGGACCGCTCACGGGCTGGCAACGGAGCTGGACCGCTGGACGGCTGACGTCGGAGCTAAACCGCGCGAGGGCTGGCTTCAGAACTGGACCGCTCGACGGCTGGCTTCGGAACTGGACCGCTGGAGGGCTGGTAACGGAGCTGGACCGCTGGAGTATTGGTGTCGGAACTGGACCGCGGGATGGCTGGCAACGGAGCTGGACCGCTCAAGGGCTGGCTTCGGAGCTGGACCGCTTGAGGGCTGAGGTTGGAGCTAGACCGCAGGACAGCTGGCTTCGGAGCTGGACCGCGCAAGGGCTGGCTTCGGCGCTGGACCACTGGAGGGCTGACGTCGGACTTTGACCGCTGGAGGGCTGAGGTCGGAGCTGGACCGCGGGACGGCTGGCAACGGAGCTGAACCGCTCAAGGGCTGCCTTCGGAGCTGGACCCCTGGAGGGCTGACGTCGGAGCTGGACCGCGGGACGGCTGGCAACGAAGCTGGACCGCTCAAGGGCTGGCTTCGGAGCTGGACCGCTGGAGGGTTGAGGTCGGAGCTGGACTGCGGGACGGCTGGTAACGGAGCTGGATCGCTCAAGGGCTGGCTTTGGAGCTGGACAACTGGAGGGCTGGCAACGGAGCTGGACCGCGGGACGGCTGGCAACGGAGCTGGACCACTCAAGGGCTGGCTTCGGAGCTGGACCGCTGGAGGGCTGACGTCGGAGCTGGACCGCGGGACGGCTGGCAACGAAGCTGGACCGCTCAAGGGCTGGCAACGGAGCTGGACCGCTGGAGGGCTGACGTCGGAGCTGGACCGCGGGACGGCTGGCAACGGATCTGGACCATCAAGGGCTGGCTTCGGAGCTGGACCGCTGGAGGGCTGACGTCGGAGCTGGACCGCGGGACGGCTGGCACCGGAGCTGGACCGCTAAAGGGCTGGCTTCGAAACTTGTCCGCTGGAGGGCTGACGTCGGAGCTGGACCGCGGGACGGCTGGCAACGGAGCTGGACCGCTCAAGGTCTGGCTTCGGAGCTTGACCGCTGGAGGGCTGACGTCGGAGCTGGACCGCGGGACGGCTGGCTTCGGAGCTGGACCGCTCAACGGCTGGCTTCGAAGCTGGACCGCTGGAGGGTTGAGGTCGGAGCTGGACTGCGGGACGGCTGGCAACGGAGCATGACCGCTCAAGGGCTGGCTTCGGAGCTGGACCGCTTGAGGGCTGAGGTTGGAGCTAGACCGCAGGACAGCTGGCTTCGGAGCTGGACCGCGCAAGGGCTGGCTTCGGCGCTGGACCACTGGAGGGCTGACGTCGGACTTTGACCGCTGGAGGGCTGAGGTCGGAGCTGGACCGCGGGACGGCTGGCAACGGAGCTGAACCGCTCAAGGGCTGCCTTCGGAGCTGGACCCCTGGAGGGCTGACGTCGGAGCTGGACCGCGGGACGGCTGGCAACGAAGCTGGACCGCTCAAGGGCTGGCTTCGGAGCTGGACCGCTGGAGGGTTGAGGTCGGAGCTGGACTGCGGGACGGCTGGTAACGGAGCTGGATCGCTCAAGGGCTGGCTTTGGAGCTGGACCGCTGGAGGGCTGGCAACGGAGCTGGACCGCGGGACGGCTGGCAACGGAGCTGGACCACTCAAGGGCTGGCTTCGGAGCTGGACCGCTGGAGGGCTGACGTCGGAGCTGGACCGCGGGACGGCTGGCAACGAAGCTGGACCGCTCAAGGGCTGGCAACGGAGCTGGACCGCTGGAGGGCTGACGTCGGAGCTGGACCGCGGGACGGCTGGCAACGGAGCTGGACCGCTAAAGGGCTGGCTTCGGAGCGTTACCGCTGGAGGGTTGAGGTCGGAGCTGGACCGCGGGACGGCTGGCAACGGAGCTGGACCGCTCAAGATCTGGCTTCGGAGCTTGACCGCTGGAGGGCTGACGTCGGAGCTGGACCGCGGGACGGCTGGCAACGGAGCATGACCGCTCAAGGGCTGGCTTCGGAGCTGGACCGCTTGAGGGCTGAGGTTGGAGCTAGACCGCAGGACAGCTGGCTTCGGAGCTGGACCGCTGGAGGGCTGACGTCGGAGCTGGACCGCGGGACGGCTGGCAACGAAGCTGGACCGCTCAAGGGCTGGCAACGGAGCTGGACCGCTGGAGGGCTGACGTCGGAGCTGGACCGCGGGACGGCTGGCAACGGATCTGGACCATCAAGGACTGGCTTCGGAGCTGGACCGCTGGAGGGCTGACGTCGGAGCTGGACCGCGGGACGGCTGGCACCGGAGCTGGACCGCTAAAGGGCTGGCTTCGAAACTTGTCCGCTGGAGGGCTGACGTCGGAGCTGGACCGCGGGACGGCTGGCAACGGAGCTGGACCGCTCAAGGTCTGGCTTCGGAGCTTGACCGCTGGAGGGCTGACGTCGGAGCTGGACCGCGGGACGGCTGGCTTCGGAGCTGGACCGCTCAACGGCTGGCTTCGAAGCTGGACCGCTGGAGGGTTGAGGTCGGAGCTGGACTGCGGGACGGCTGGCAACGGAGCATGACCGCTCAAGGGCTGGCTTCGGAGCTGGACCGCTTGAGGGCTGAGGTTGGAGCTAGACCGCAGGACAGCTGGCTTCGGAGCTGGACCGCGCAAGGGCTGGCTTCGGCGCTGGACCACTGGAGGGCTGACGTCGGACTTTGACCGCTGGAGGGCTGAGGTCGGAGCTGGACCGCGGGACGGCTGGCAACGGAGCTGAACCGCTCAAGGGCTGCCTTCGGAGCTGGACCCCTGGAGGGCTGACGTCGGAGCTGGACCGCGGGACGGCTGGCAACGAAGCTGGACCGCTCAAGGGCTGGCTTCGGAGCTGGACCGCTGGAGGGTTGAGGTCGGAGCTGGACTGCGGGACGGCTGGTAACGGAGCTGGATCGCTCAAGGGCTGGCTTTGGAGCTGGACCGCTGGAGGGCTGGCAACGGAGCTGGACCGCGGGACGGCTGGCAACGGAGCTGGACCACTCAAGGGCTGGCTTCGGAGCTGGACCGCTGGAGGGCTGACGTCGGAGCTGGACCGCGGGACGGCTGGCAACGAAGCTGGACCGCTCAAGGGCTGGCAACGGAGCTGCACCGCTGGAGGGCTGACGTCGGAGCTGGACCGCGGGACGGCTGGCAACGGAGCTGGACCGCTAAAGGGCTGGCTTCGGAGCGTTACCGCTGGAGGGTTGAGGTCGGAGCTGGACCGCGGGACGGCTGGCAACGGAGCTGGACCGCTCAAGATCTGGCTTCGGAGCTTGACCGCTGGAGGGCTGACGTCGGAGCTGGACCGCGGGACGGCTGGCTTCGGAGCTGGACCGCTCAAGGGCTGGCTTCGAAGCGGGACCGCTGGAGGGTTGAGGTCGGAGCTGGACTGCGGGACGGCTGGCAACGGAGCATGACCGCTCAAGGGCTGGCTTCGGAGCTGGACCGCTTGAGGGCTGAGGTTGGAGCTAGACCGCAGGACAGCTGGCTTCGGAGCTGGACCGCGCAAGGGCTGGCTTCGGCGCTGGACCACTGGAGGGCTGACGTCGGACTTTGACCGCTGGAGGGCTGAGGTCGGAGCTGGACCGCGGGACGGCTGGCAACGGAGCTGAACCGCTCAAGGGCTGCCTTCGGAGCTGGACCCCTGGAGGGCTGACGTCGGAGCTGGACCGCTCGACGGCTGGCTTCGGAGCTGGACCGCTCAAGGGCTGGCTTCGGAGCTGGACCGCTGGAGGGCTGAGGTCGGAGCTGGACTGCGGGACGGCTGGCAACGGAGCTGGACCGCTGGAGGGGTGGCTTCGGAGCTGGACCGCTGGAGGGTTGAGGTCGGAGCTGGACTGCGGGACGGCTGGCAACGGAGCATGACCGCTCAAGGGCTGGCTTCGGAGCTGGACCGCTTGAGGGCTGAGGTTGGAGCTGGACCGCAGGACAGCTGGCTTCGGAGCTGGACCGCGCAAGGGCTGGCTACGGCGCTGGAGCACTGGAGGGCTGACGTCGGACTTTGACCGCTGGAGGGCTGAGGTCGGAGCTGGACCGCGGGACGGCTGGCAACGGAGCTGAACCGCTCAAGGGCTGCCTTCGGAGCTGGACCCCTGGAGGGCTGACGTCGGAGCTGGACCGCGGGACAGCTGGCAACGGAGCTGGACCGCTGGAGGGGTGGCTTCGGAGCTGGACCGCTGGAGGGCTGAGGTTGGAGCTGGACCGCGGGAAGGCTGGCAAGTGGCAACGGAGTTGGACCGCTCAAGGGCTGGCTTCGGAGCTGGACCACTGGAGGGCTGACGTCGGAGCTGGACCGCGGGACGGCTGGCAACGGAGCTAGACCGCTCAAGGGCTGGCTTCGGAGCTGCACCGCTGGAGGGTTGAGGTCGGAGCTGGACCGCGGGACGACTGGATTCGTAACTGGACCGCTCAAGGGCTGGCTTCGGAGCTGGACCGCTGGAGGGCTGACGTCGGAGCTGGACCGCGGGACGGCTGGCAACGGAGCTGGACCGCTCAAGGGCTGGCTTCGGAGCTGGACCGCTGGAGGGTTAAGGTCGGGCTAGACCGCTGCAGGGCTGGCTTCGGAGCCGGACCGCTCGACGGCTGTCATCGGAACTGGACCGCTGGAGGGCTGGCAACGGAGCTGGACCGCTGGAGTATTGGTGTCGGGGCTGGACCGCTTGAGGGGTGGCTTCGGAGCTGGACGGCTGGAGGGTTGGCTTCGAAGCTGGACCGCTCGACGGCTGGCGTCGGAGCTGAACCGCTCAAGGGCTGGCAACGGAACTTGACCGCGGGACGGCTGGCAACGGAGCTGGACCGCTGAAGGGGGGGCTTCGGAGCTGGACCGATCGACGGCTGGCGTCGGAGCTGGACCGCTTGAGGGGTGGCTTCGGAGCTGGACCGCGGGAGGGCTGGAATCGGAACTGGACCGCTGGAGTCCTGACGTCGGAGCTGGACCGCTCAAGGGCTGGCAACGGAGCTGAACCCCTGGAGGGCTGACGTCGGAGCTGGACCGCGGGACGGCTTGCAACGGAGCTGGATTGCTCAAGGGCTGGCTTCGGAGCTGGACCGCTGGAGGGTTCAGGTCGGAGCTGGACCGCTGGAGTCCTGACGTCGGAGCTGGACCGCTGGAGGGCTGACGTCGGAGCTGGACCGCGGGACGGCTGGCAACGGAGCTGGACCGCTCAAGGGCTGGCAACGGAGCTGGACCGCTGGAGGGCTGACGTCGGAGCTGGACCGCGGGACGGCTGGCAACGGAGCTGGACCGCTCAAGGGCTGGCTTCGGAGCTGGACCGCTGGAGGGCTGGCTTCGGAGCCGGACCGCTGAAGAGTTTACGTCGGAGCTAAACCGCGCGAGGGCTGGCTTCGGAACTGGAATACGCGAGGGCGGGTGTCGGAGCTGGATCGCGCGATCGGAGCTGGACCGCTCGACGGCTGGCTTCGGAGCTGGACCGCTCAAGGGCTGGCTTCGGAGCTGGACCGCTGGAGGGTTGACGTCGGAGCTGGACCGCGGGACGGCTGGCAACGGCGCTGAACCGCTCAAGGGCTAGCTTCGGAGCTGGACCGCTGGAGGGCTGACGTCGGAGCTGGACCGCGGGACGGCTGGCAACGGATCTGGACCATCAAGGGCTGGCTTCGGAGCTGGACCGCTGGAGGGCTGACGTCGGAGCTGGACCGCGGGACGGCTGGCACCGGAGCTGGACCGCTAAAGGGCTGGCTTCGAAACTTGTCCGCTGGAGGGCTGACGTCGGAGCTGGACCGCGGGACGGCTGGCAACGGAGCTGGACCGCTCAAGGTCTGGCTTCGGAGCTTGACCGCTGGAGGGCTGACGTCGGAGCTGGACCGCGGGACGGCTGGCTTCGGAGCTGGACCGCTCAACGGCTGGCTTCGAAGCTGGACCGCTGGAGGGCTGACGTCGGAGCTGGACCGCGGGACGGCTGGCTTCGGAGCTGGACCGCTCAAGGGCTGGCTTCGAAGCGGGACCGCTGGAGGGTTGAGGTCGGAGCTGGACTGCGGGACGGCTGGCAACGGAGCATGACCGCTCAAGGGCTGGCTTCGGAGCTGGACCGCTTGAGGGCTGAGGTTGGAGCTAGACCGCAGGACAGCTGGCTTCGGAGCTGGACCGCTGGAGGGCTGACGTCGGAGCTGGACCGCGGGACGGCTGGCAACGAAGCTGAACCGCTCAAGGGCTGCCTTCGGAGCTGGACCCCTGGAGGGCTGACGTCGGAGCTGGACCGCGGGACAGCTGGCAACGGAGCTGGACCGCTGGAGGGGTGGCTTCGGAGCTGGACCGCTGGAGGGCTGAGGTTGGAGCTGGACCGCGGGAAGGCTGGCAAGTGGCAACGGAGTTGGACCGCTCAAGGGCTGGCTTCGGAGCTGGACCACTGGAGGGCTGACGTCGGAGCTGGACCGCGGGACGGCTGGCAACGGAGCTAGACCGCTCAAGGGCTGGCTTCGGAGCTGCACCGCTGGAGGGTTGAGGTCGGAGCTGGACCGCGGGACGACTGGATTCGTAACTGGACCGCTCAAGGGCTGGCTTCGGAGCTGGACCGCTGGAGGGCTGACGTCGGAGCTGGACCGCGGGACGGCTGGCAACGGAGCTGGACCGCTCAAGGGCTGGCTTCGGAGCTGGACCGCTGGAGGGTTAAGGTCGGGCTAGACCGCTGCAGGGCTGGCTTCGGAGCCGAACCGCTCGACGGCTGTCATCGGAACTGGACCGCTGGAGGGCTGGCAACGGAGCTGGACCGCTGGAGTATTGGTGTCGGGGCTGGACCGCTTGAGGGGTGGCTTCGGAGCTGGACGGCTGGAGGGTTGGCTTCGAAGCTGGACCGCTCGACGGCTGGCGTCGGAGCTGAACCGCTCAAGGGCTGGCAACGGAACTTGACCGCGGGACGGCTGGCAACGGAGCTGGACCGCTGAAGGGGGGGCTTCGGAGCTGGACCGATCGACGGCTGGCGTCGGAGCTGGACCGCTTGAGGGGTGGCTTCGGAGCTGGACCGCGGGAGGGCTGGAATCGGAACTGGACCGCTGGAGTCCTGACGTCGGAGCTGGACCGCTCAAGGGCTGGCAACGGAGCTGAACCCCTGGAGGGCTGACGTCGGAGCTGGACCGCGGGACGGCTTGCAACGGAGCTGGATTGCTCAAGGGCTGGCTTCGGAGCTGGACCGCTGGAGGGTTCAGGTCGGAGCTGGACCGCTGGAGTCCTGACGTCGGAGCTGGACCGCTGGAGGGCTGACGTCGGAGCTGGACCGCGGGACGGCTGGCAACGGAGCTGGACCGCTCAAGGGCTGGCAACGGAGCTGGACCGCTGGAGGGCTGACGTCGGAGCTGGACCGCGGGACGGCTGGCAACGGAGCTGGACCGCTCAAGGGCTGGCTTCGGAGCTGGACCGCTGGAGGGCTGGCTTGGGAGCCGGACCGCTGAAGAGTTTACGTCGGAGCTAAACCGCGCGAGGGCTGGCTTCGGAACTGGAATACGCGAGGGCGGGTGTCGGAGCTGGATCGCGCGATCGGAGCTGGACCGCTCGACGGCTGGCTTCGGAGCTGGACCGCTCAAGGGCTGGCTTCGGAGCTGGACCGCTGGAGGGTTGACGTCGGAGCTGGACCGCGGGACGGCTGGCAACGGCGCTGAACCGCTCAAGGGCTAGCTTCGGAGCTGGACCGCTGGAGGGCTGACGTCGGAGCTGGACCGCGGGACGGCTGGCAACGGATCTGGACCATCAAGGGCTGGCTTCGGAGCTGGACCGCTGGAGGGCTGACGTCGGAGCTGGACCGCGGGACGGCTGGCACCGGAGCTGGACCGCTAAAGGGCTGGCTTCGAAACTTGTCCGCTGGAGGGCTGACGTCGGAGCTGGACCGCGGGACGGCTGGCAACGGAGCTGGACCGCTCAAGGTCTGGCTTCGGAGCTTGACCGCTGGAGGGCTGACGTCGGAGCTGGACCGCGGGACGGCTGGCTTCGGAGCTGGACCGCTCAACGGCTGGCTTCGAAGCTGGACCGCTGGAGGGTTGAGGTCGGAGCTGGACTGCGGGACGGCTGGCAACGGAGCATGACCGCTCAAGGGCTGGCTTCGGAGCTGGACCGCTTGAGGGCTGAGGTTGGAGCTAGACCGCAGGACAGCTGGCTTCGGAGCTGGACCGCGCAAGGGCTGGCTTCGGCGCTGGACCACTGGAGGGCTGACGTCGGACTTTGACCGCTGGAGGGCTGAGGTCGGAGCTGGACCGCGGGACGGCTGGCAACGGAGCTGAACCGCTCAAGGGCTGCCTTCGGAGCTGGACCCCTGGAGGGCTGACGTCGGAGCTGGACCGCGGGACGGCTGGCAACGAAGCTGGACCGCTCAAGGGCTGGCTTCGGAGCTGGACCGCTGGAGGGTTGAGGTCGGAGCTGGACTGCGGGACGGCTGGTAACGGAGCTGGATCGCTCAAGGGCTGGCTTTGGAGCTGGACCGCTGGAGGGCTGGCAACGGAGCTGGACCGCGGGACGGCTGGCAACGGAGCTGGACCACTCAAGGGCTGGCTTCGGAGCTGGACCGCTGGAGGGCTGACGTCGGAGCTGGACCGCGGGACGGCTGGCAACGAAGCTGGACCGCTCAAGGGCTGGCAACGGAGCTGGACCGCTGGAGGGCTGACGTCGGAGCTGGACCGCGGGACGGCTGGCAACGGAGCTGGACCGCTAAAGGGCTGGCTTCGGAGCGTTACCGCTGGAGGGTTGAGGTCGGAGCTGGACCGCGGGACGGCTGGCAACGGAGCTGGACCGCTCAAGATCTGGCTTCGGAGCTTGACCGCTGGAGGGCTGACGTCGGAGCTGGACCGCGGGACGGCTGGCTTCGGAGCTGGACCGCTCAAGGGCTGGCTTCGAAGCTGGACCGCTGGAGGGTTGAGGTCGGAGCTGGACTGCGGGACGGCTGGCTTCGGAGCTGGACCGCTCAACGGCTGGCTTCGAAGCTGGACCGCTGGAGGGCTGACGTCGGAGCTGGACCGCGGGACGGCTGGCTTCGGAGCTGGACCGCTCAAGGGCTGGCTTCGAAGCGGGACCGCTGGAGGGTTGAGGTCGGAGCTGGACTGCGGGACGGCTGGCAACGGAGCATGACCGCTCAAGGGCTGGCTTCGGAGCTGGACCGCTTGAGGGCTGAGGTTGGAGCTAGACCGCAGGACAGCTGGCTTCGGAGCTGGACCGCTGGAGGGCTGACGTCGGAGCTGGACCGCGGGACGGCTGGCAACGAAGCTGGACCGCTCAAGGGCTGGCA
Organism: Eudorina sp. 2006-703-Eu-15; assembly: GCA_003117195.1. Taxonomy (NCBI): domain Eukaryota; kingdom Viridiplantae; phylum Chlorophyta; class Chlorophyceae; order Chlamydomonadales; family Volvocaceae; genus Eudorina; species Eudorina sp. 2006-703-Eu-15. Next base: position 2,313,661 of record BDSI01000003.1, on the reverse strand, counting down.
ACGGAGCTGGACCGCTGGAGGGCTGACGTCGGAGCTGGACCGCGGGACGGCTGGCAACGGATCTGGACCATCAAGGGCTGGCTTCGGAGCTGGACCGCTGGAGGGCTGACGTCGGAGCTGGACCGCGGGACGGCTGGCACCGGAGCTGGACCGCTAAAGGGCTGGCTTCGAAACTTGTCCGCTGGAGGGCTGACGTCGGAGCTGGACCGCGGGACGGCTGGCAACGGAGCTGGACCGCTCAAGGTCTGGCTTCGGAGCTTGACCGCTGGAGGGCTGACGTCGGAGCTGGACCGCGGGACGGCTGGCTTCGGAGCTGGACCGCTCAACGGCTGGCTTCGAAGCTGGACCGCTGGAGGGTTGAGGTCGGAGCTGGACTGCGGGACGGCTGGCAACGGAGCATGACCGCTCAAGGGCTGGCTTCGGAGCTGGACCGCTTGAGGGCTGAGGTTGGAGCTAGACCGCAGGACAGCTGGCTTCGGAGCTGGACCGCGCAAGGGCTGGCTTCGGCGCTGGACCACTGGAGGGCTGACGTCGGACTTTGACCGCTGGAGGGCTGAGGTCGGAGCTGGACCGCGGGACGGCTGGCAACGGAGCTGAACCGCTCAAGGGCTGCCTTCGGAGCTGGACCCCTGGAGGGCTGACGTCGGAGCTGGACCGCGGGACGGCTGGCAACGAAGCTGGACCGCTCAAGGGCTGGCTTCGGAGCTGGACCGCTGGAGGGTTGAGGTCGGAGCTGGACTGCGGGACGGCTGGTAACGGAGCTGGATCGCTCAAGGGCTGGCTTTGGAGCTGGACCGCTGGAGGGCTGGCAACGGAGCTGGACCGCGGGACGGCTGGCAACGGAGCTGGACCACTCAAGGGCTGGCTTCGGAGCTGGACCGCTGGAGGGCTGACGTCGGAGCTGGACCGCGGGACGGCTGGCAACGAAGCTGGACCGCTCAAGGGCTGGCAACGGAGCTGGACCGCTGGAGGGCTGACGTCGGAGCTGGACCGCGGGACGGCTGGCAACGGAGCTGGACCGCTAAAGGGCTGGCTTCGGAGCGTTACCGCTGGAGGGTTGAGGTCGGAGCTGGACCGCGGGACGGCTGGCAACGGAGCTGGACCGCTCAAGATCTGGCTTCGGAGCTTGACCGCTGGAGGGCTGACGTCGGAGCTGGACCGCGGGACGGCTGGCTTCGGAGCTGGACCGCTCAAGGGCTGGCTTCGAAGCTGGACCGCTGGAGGGTTGAGGTCGGAGCTGGACTGCGGGACGGCTGGCAACGGAGCATGACCGCTCAAGGGCTGGCTTCGGAGCTGGACCGCTTGAGGGCTGAGGTTGGAGCTAGACCGCAGGACAGCTGGCTTCGGAGCTGGACCGCGCAAGGGCTGGCTTCGGCGCTGGACCACTGGAGGGCTGACGTCGGACTTTGACCGCTGGAGGGCTGAGGTCGGAGCTGGACCGCGGGACGGCTGGCAACGGAGCTGAACCGCTCAAGGGCTGCCTTCGGAGCTGGACCCCTGGAGGGCTGACGTCGGAGCTGGACCGCTCGACGGCTGGCTTCGGAGCTGGACCGCTCAAGGGCTGGCTTCGGAGCTGGACCGCTGGAGGGCTGAGGTCGGAGCTGGACTGCGGGACGGCTGGCAACGGAGCTGGACCGCTGGAGGGGTGGCTTCGGAGCTGGACCGCTGGAGGGTTGAGGTCGGAGCTGGACTGCGGGACGGCTGGCAACGGAGCATGACCGCTCAAGGGCTGGCTTCGGAGCTGGACCGCTTGAGGGCTGAGGTTGGAGCTGGACCGCAGGACAGCTGGCTTCGGAGCTGGACCGCGCAAGGGCTGGCTACGGCGCTGGAGCACTGGAGGGCTGACGTCGGACTTTGACCGCTGGAGGGCTGAGGTCGGAGCTGGACCGCGGGACGGCTGGCAACGGAGCTGAACCGCTCAAGGGCTGCCTTCGGAGCTGGACCCCTGGAGGGCTGACGTCGGAGCTGGACCGCGGGACAGCTGGCAACGGAGCTGGACCGCTGGAGGGGTGGCTTCGGAGCTGGACCGCTGGAGGGCTGAGGTCGGAGCTGGACTGCGGGACGGCTGGCAACGGAGCTGGACCGCTGGAGGGGTGGCTTCGGAGCTGGACCGCTGGAGGGTTGAGGTCGGAGCTGGACTGCGGGACGGCTGGCAACGGAGCATGACCGCTCAAGGGCTGGCTTCGGAGCTGGACCGCTTGAGGGCTGAGGTTGGAGCTGGACCGCAGGACAGCTGGCTTCGGAGCTGGACCGCGCAAGGGCTGGCTACGGCGCTGGAGCACTGGAGGGCTGACGTCGGACTTTGACCGCTGGAGGGCTGAGGTCGGAGCTGGACCGCGGGACGGCTGGCAACGGAGCTGAACCGCTCAAGGGCTGCCTTCGGAGCTGGACCCCTGGAGGGCTGACGTCGGAGCTGGACCGCGGGACAGCTGGCAACGGAGCTGGACCGCTGGAGGGGTGGCTTCGGAGCTGGACCGCTGGAGGGCTGAGGTTGGAGCTGGACCGCGGGAAGGCTGGCAAGTGGCAACGGAGTTGGACCGCTCAAGGGCTGGCTTCGGAGCTGGACCACTGGAGGGCTGACGTCGGAGCTGGACCGCGGGACGGCTGGCAACGGAGCTAGACCGCTCAAGGGCTGGCTTCGGAGCTGCACCGCTGGAGGGTTGAGGTCGGAGCTGGACCGCGGGACGACTGGATTCGTAACTGGACCGCTCAAGGGCTGGCTTCGGAGCTGGACCGCTGGAGGGCTGACGTCGGAGCTGGACCGCGGGACGGCTGGCAACGGAGCTGGACCGCTCAAGGGCTGGCTTCGGAGCTGGACCGCTGGAGGGTTAAGGTCGGGCTAGACCGCTGCAGGGCTGGCTTCGGAGCCGGACCGCTCGACGGCTGTCATCGGAACTGGACCGCTGGAGGGCTGGCAACGGAGCTGGACCGCTGGAGTATTGGTGTCGGGGCTGGACCGCTTGAGGGGTGGCTTCGGAGCTGGACGGCTGGAGGGTTGGCTTCGAAGCTGGACCGCTCGACGGCTGGCGTCGGAGCTGAACCGCTCAAGGGCTGGCAACGGAACTTGACCGCGGGACGGCTGGCAACGGAGCTGGACCGCTGAAGGGGGGGCTTCGGAGCTGGACCGATCGACGGCTGGCGTCGGAGCTGGACCGCTTGAGGGGTGGCTTCGGAGCTGGACCGCGGGAGGGCTGGAATCGGAACTGGACCGCTGGAGTCCTGACGTCGGAGCTGGACCGCTCAAGGGCTGGCAACGGAGCTGAACCCCTGGAGGGCTGACGTCGGAGCTGGACCGCGGGACGGCTTGCAACGGAGCTGGATTGCTCAAGGGCTGGCTTCGGAGCTGGACCGCTGGAGGGTTCAGGTCGGAGCTGGACCGCTGGAGTCCTGACGTCGGAGCTGGACCGCTGGAGGGCTGACGTCGGAGCTGGACCGCGGGACGGCTGGCAACGGAGCTGGACCGCTCAAGGGCTGGCAACGGAGCTGGACCGCTGGAGGGCTGACGTCGGAGCTGGACCGCGGGACGGCTGGCAACGGAGCTGGACCGCTCAAGGGCTGGCTTCGGAGCTGGACCGCTGGAGGGCTGGCTTCGGAGCCGGACCGCTGAAGAGTTTACGTCGGAGCTAAACCGCGCGAGGGCTGGCTTCGGAACTGGAATACGCGAGGGCGGGTGTCGGAGCTGGATCGCGCGATCGGAGCTGGACCGCTCGACGGCTGGCTTCGGAGCTGGACCGCTCAAGGGCTGGCTTCGGAGCTGGACCGCTGGAGGGTTGACGTCGGAGCTGGACCGCGGGACGGCTGGCAACGGCGCTGAACCGCTCAAGGGCTAGCTTCGGAGCTGGACCGCTGGAGGGTTGAGGTCGGAGCTGGACCGCGGGACGGCTGGCAACGGAGCTGAACCGCTCAAGGGCGGGCTTCGGAGCTGGACCACTGGAGGGTTGAGGTCGGAGCTGGACTGCGGGACGGCTGGCAACGGAGCTGGACCGCTCAAGGGCTGGCTTCGGAGCTGGACCATCGGGAGGGCTGACGTCGGAGCTGGACCGCGGGACGGCTGGCAACGGAGCTGGACCGCTGGAGGGTTGAGGTCGGAGCTGGACCGCGGGACGACTGGCTTCGTAACTGCACCGCTCAAGGGCTGGCTTCGGAGCTGGACCGCTGGAGGGTTGACGACGGGCAGGGGGGCCCCGGGCTGTAGGGACTCCCAGTGGGTTGTCCACAGCAGTGCCTTCAGGAGGCGGTGTGGCGGTGTGTTTCCTTGACGAGGACGAGGACCCGCTGGGGGCGCCTGCGACACACAACATAACACACCTGGGTGTGGTTAGTTCCGGAAATGCCGGCCCCTGGGTGTGGACGCTGCTGGCAGCCGACGTGTGTGCGGTCCTCGCCAGGGTGGTGGTGGTGGTGGTGGTGGTGGGGTTTACAACTCCAGGGTACAAGCCATCTGACTGACTGTTACCACCAGTACGGTAGTGCCGCACAAAGAGAGCCCGGCCCCCGCCCTCCTCGCACCGCACCGCACCGCACGTCAAGTCATCAGGCAATCAAGCCTCCAGCTCCTCCCCAGCGGGACGGACTCTTGCGGTCCAGAGGACGGCAATGCGCGTCCTCGACCACTCACAAGGTCAGGCCCGCACGTTCCGACTCCCGGAGGCCGGCTCTGATGGCCAGGAGGCCGGAACTCCAGACTGCCTGCCTGCCTGCCCCTTGAGCCCAGGCAGGCCCGGCGGGCCCACCCGCGTCGCCATTTTTGGCCAGTTCTTGGGGAAAAGAATACACACACAAACCACACACACAAATGCGCTCACACGACAACGATGCAAACAGACCTGTCGAACACCCCGAGAGACCTCGCCACCGGACTCGTCACTCTCCACCCCTCCTCAGCCGAGACTACCGACCCGCCACACCCGGGCGCCTAATCAAGCACGGGTGACACGTCAAGACGGAACACTGTCGCCCCTGCATCGACCTACACCGTCGCATCCGACACCGCATCACCGGGAGGTCATCGCCTGTCGTCCCTATCCCAACGGGTGGACACCCAAAGCGCAGCAGCCAGCTACGTGGATCCCTCAGCCAGGAGGGCCGTCAGCGGCCAAGACTCCAGCGAACACCCACAGCACCAACGACATTCCCAAACAAACACAACAGGATGTATAATGAAACAACGAAATAATGGTACAAGCATCGCAAGCCAGCCGCGATGGGCCGAACGTAAGGCCCCCCACCATGCATGCCGTCCGTGTACGGGCTTCACTGTACGGCCGCCGTACTTGCAGGCGGACCCCCGCTCGCCGGCCCTGCCGGGCTGAAGACCTCAAGTGCGCGGGTCGGGTCGGGTCGGGTCGGGTCGGGGGGGGGGCGGCTGTCCGTTTGACACCCACCACCCAAGGACGGCGTCTGGGCACCCCATGCCATGCGTTTGCCGACGGCACCTCAAATGCCCCCTTACTGAGTTACTGTCCGCGAGCGAAAGGCACCCAGGCCACGTCGCCGCATACGGCACACCCGCTCTGACAAGTCGCACTGGACGGACGGACGGACGGACGGACGCCACCAGGGCATCAGGCGAGCCGGTGCTGCCCATCGACTGGCGCTCCGCTCCGCTCCGCTCCGCTCCGCTCCGCTCCGGAACCACATCACCTCTCGCGGGCAGGGCCGCCGCCGCCGCCGCCAGGGGGAGGGCGACCGTTATTGGCCCCTGTGCCGCGGCCTCATCAGCTTCCCGGAGGACTGCGGCGCCTTGGTGTCTTCCGCCGCCGCCTCTCCGCCCGTCCCTCCAGCCTCGCTGGACATCCGCCGTACAGCCGCGTCCAGGCCCCGGTACGCGCTCGCGAGCCGCAGCAGGCCGCCGCGCATCACCACCTGCCGATGGGGTCGGGTGGGGTTTTAAACTGAAAAAGTCGAGTCGGGGTGGGGTCGGGTGTGGGGTCGGGGTGGGGTCGAGGTGGGGTCGGGGTGGGGTCGGGTGTGGGGTCGGGTGGATGGAAGTGGATTGGGTTGGTTGGGGCTCCGGACACGCCAAGTATCGTATCGTGCACCGATTGTCGGCCCATCCAACCGTCCGTCCTTACATCCCTGCATGGGCGCATACCCCACTGACGCATACCCCACTGACGCATAGCCCACTGAGACCCAGCCACGGCATGACGCGGTGAGGTCAGGGTTTGCCTCCTGGCCGCCCGCAGGCCGCGTTGAGGTCGCATCACCATCAGCCTTCCGAGTCAGAAAGCACGCGCGAGGGAAGCCGCCGAGGGGAGGGCCTGAGCCACAACCGGAAAAAGCAGGATTCCGAGGCCGCTCAGCTCGCTGGGACCCCGCACGGACACCTGGCGCATCTCCATCCCCCTATCACCCCCCATCCTCGGACCCCCCTCCACCCCATTCCCTGGGCTGCAGCGCAAGTTCCAACCTGTCCAACACCCCCATCCCCCGCACCCACCTGCTCCGCCTGCTCCAGCCACCCCCGCCCCGGCCTCAGCCCCAGACGGGACAGGCTGTCCAGCAGCGTCACGCGGTGGGAGGGGGGCAGCTGCGCCAGCAGCCGCAGGGAGACCGGCATGAAGGCGCTGACCCACGGGTCGGGCAGCTGTCGGACCACACCCAGGTTTGCAACGGCCCAGGCGAGTGACGCCAGGCTGCGGGCGCTGTGACCGCGTCCTCCCCCGCTGCGGGATAGCGACCCAAGGCCGCCGCAGGGAGGCCCACCGGCGGATGCATCCCGCGCCGTGGCGGCGGCGGCCGCGGCGGCGCCGCCGCCGCCGCCCCCGGCGGACGCCTGACCCTGCTGCTGTCCGAGGAGCGGCGCCGAGGGCAGCCCGTACTGCGCCAGGTATCTTGCGCTGTCCGCCAGGGCCAACTCCGCCAGCTCCGCCGTACAGTTCCGGAGCCGTACCTTCGCGCGTCTCTCCGCTGCCGCCGCTCCAGTCCCCCCCGGGCGCGTCTCCCGCCGGTCGAGCCGCGGCTCCTTGGACGCCAGCCGCAGCCTCGGCTGCCGGCTGCTGCGGAGGCGCCCCCGCCGCCCCTGTGGCTCGCGCCTCCACCTGGCCAGAGCCGACAGCACCGTGGCCAGGTCCTGGGGCGGCAGCTGCCCGCCTCGCGCCATCCGAACCGCCGCGGCGGCCGCCTCCGCCTGCCACGCCGCGCCCGGCCAGACGCCCACGCTGCTCAGCCCCCAGCACACCAGCGCCAGCTCGCGGGCGGCGAAGGCAGCCCCCCCGGCGGCCCCCCCGGCAGCCCCCCCGGCAGCCCCCGTCGCCACCTCCGCACCCACCTCCAGACCCGCGCCCGCACCCAGGTCCCTCTCTTTCCCCGCCTCACGCACCAACCCCGACCCCGACCCCGACCCCGCCACCGCTACTCCGCGACCCAGCTCCGCCGACACCGGCGCATCCGGCCGGCCGGCGGTGGCCTCTAGCCCCTCCGCGCGCTCCCCTCCGCCCGTGGCCGCCAGCCTCCTGGCCACCTCCTCCAGCAGCGGCCCCATCAGATCCCGGGGGGGCCGCAGGTGCACCCGGCCCAGCGCCCAGCACAGAAGCGCCAGGTCCAGGCCGCTGTAGGCCGCCAGCGGCCCCAGCGAGCGCCGCCCCCGCTCATCCACACCGCTGCTGCTGCTGCTGCTGCTGCTGCTGCCTTCAGCCCGCCGCCGCTCATCCACACCGCTGCTGCTGCTGCCGTCTTCGCCCCGCCCCCGCCCCCCCTCCCGCTCCCGCGGGCCGCCGCCACCGAATCTCCGGCGGGTGGACTTCTGCTGGCCTCGCAGCCCACGACCTGGGCCGGTGCCCATCCTACCGGGTGAGGTCACTGCGGCTCCACCACCCGGCACGTCGGTGTCCCCTGGCCCCAGGGGGAGCAGCTGCGCGATCAGCCCGGCCAGGCGCAGCGGCCGCCGCAGCGACCCGGGCTTGCGGACCCAGCGCGGCGACGGCGGGTACCCGTCCGCCCCGCCGGCGGCGGCGGCGGCGGAGGCGGAGGCGGCGGCCGCGTTGGTTCGTGCCAGCTGCAGGCGCTGCAGCGGCGATCGGCCGCGAAGGCCGGAGCGCGGTTGAGCTACTGCTGCTGCTGCGGCGGCGGCGGCGGCGGAGGCGGCCACTGCGGGGGGTTCCTCCAGGACGGACGACTCCAGGGTGGCGGCCGCCCACAGCATGGAGCACCGCTCACCGGGCGTCAGCCGCAGCCCGTCCAACCGAATCCGTTGCCGCCCCTCCCCCTCCTCCTCCTCCATCTCCTCCTCCTCTCCCTCGGCCTCTTCCCGCTCCTGCTCCTCAGCCTCCTCCATCGCGTCGCCTCCCCGCCCCCTCCGCAAATGCCCCCCGAGCTGGCCGCCTCGGGGGGCCAGCAGCTGCTGCTGCTGCTGCTGCTGCTGCTGCAGCCGCTCCTCCTCCTCTCGCCACACCGCAAGCACCTCCTCCAGGCGGCCCAGCCACCGCGGCCCGGGGTCCACCCCCAGCTCCACAAACCCCCGGAACACCAGCGCCAGGCCCCGGCCGCTGAAGGCACCCATGCGCCGGTGCGACGCCAGCAGCAGCGGACCCGCGTGCTCGCGCGGCAGCGGCAGCCGCAGCGACGCCGCCGCCGCCAGCAGTACTGCCAGGCTCTGCGGCGGCGCGTACGGCAGGCAGGGGTACAATCCCTCGAGGAGGGCGTGCCAGGCCGCCGGCGGGGGCCGCCGCCGGTGGCGCGCCAGCGCCAGCGTCAGCAACGCGATGTGCTTGGCGTGGGCTGCTGCAGCGCCCGCGGCGGCCGCGGCGCCGTCATCCTCCTCTTCCTCCTCCTGAGCAGCAGCGGCGCCGTCGGCGGCGGCGCCATCGCCTGCGGCCATTTCGACCTTCGAGGGATCCAGCAGCGCCAGCCGTGCGGCCGCGATCGAGACGGCGTCGAACCAGTCGCCCGACGGGCTGTAGCCGAGTCGCGCCAGGCTGTAGCAGACCCCAGAGATGTCCTGAAAGCTGTAGACGCCGCCGTCCGCGGCCGCCGAGTCCGCGCCGGATGGGGCCGCCGAGCCCGAGCCGGGGCCCCCCGCGTTCGTCGGCGGCAGCCTGGTCCGCACGTGGTCTGCCACGGCTGCCAGCCAGTCGCCGTCGGGTCGGTGTCCCAGCGCCGCCAGGGCCGCCAGCGTGTCGGCGACGTCGCGGGGGGCGCTGTACGGCAATCGCCGGCGCACGTGCTCACAGAGGTCCTGTACGAATTGAGTGGGTCCCAAACAGCAGACACGCAGGCACACATGGGTGGGTGGGTGGGTGGGTCATTCCGGCGGCACCAGGGCGACGCGGCCTGCTGCACAGCCGGCGATCGGATGCCCCTTCACGGCCACAGCGGCCGCTGAGCTAAGGCGCTGGGGGGGATGCCGGCCGGCTGCTGCGCCGTCAGTCCTCCCTGCCCCCCTGCCCCCGTGCCGCCACAACACCACATACACTCCTGGTCTGCCTGCCTACCAACACTCCTGGTCTGCCTCCAGGCTTTCCACCCAATGTGCGCACCTGCAGCCACCGCGGCTCCGGGCGCTGCCGCAGCGCCGCCGCCACCTTGACCATCGTCGTCAATGTACGACCATCGCATGTACGGAAATGCACCTGCGCCTTGTCGTACCACCGCGCCATCCACGCGCCGCACGGCTGGTAGCCCATCGCCGCCACGGCCCCCAGCAGCTGACAGAGGTGCCGGGGGGAGCAGCACGACAGCCGCCCCGCCGCCGCCGCCATCAGCCGCTCTATCCAGCCCCAGTGCGGCCTGTACGACATCCTCGCGACCACCCACGCCACGGTGGCGACCTGCACCTCGTTCATGAGCGGCAGCATGTGGTACACCTGGCCCAGGAAGGCGTCCATCCAGGCCGGTTCCGGCCGGACGTGAAGTCTCAGGAGCGCGAACAGGCACATGGAGAGCTGCCAGGGCTGCATGCGGTGCATGCGGCCCCGCAGGCAGGACAGGTAGGCGGAGAGGAGGGCCGCGGGGGGCGGCGGCGGCGGCGGCCGCCGCAGCGGTGCTGCCTCGTGCGGTCGTGAGGTCGTCGTGCCCCCCGACGGGACCCGACGGGGCCGCCGCGGCGCCGCCAGCCGCGGCAGCGCGTGCAGCGTGCAGGTCAGCTCCCGGAGGTCGAGGCGCTCCAACTTTACGTACAGTGTGTCGTACAACGCGCGGAGGAGCGTGGGCGGCAGGTCCGCGGCGTAGTGCACGAGCGCCTGCGCGGCGACGGCGAGGTCCTGCGGGGCAGACCGGGCGGGCAGGGGAGGGGGCGGAGGAGGGCGGAGGCGGTCGGTCGGTCAGTCAGTTCGGAGCCGCCTGACACGGTGAGCACGGTGCAGTACGGGAGTGCATGCCGTGCACTAGATCGCCGTACTCCCCATGATCCTCGTCCTTGTCAACAACATCATATCAGCGTGACGCCCACATGCGCCTCTGCGGCCCCTTCCCCCCCCGGGGGCAGTTGATTGTGAGCCACGCTCCGAGTGCCCTCTTGCCCCTCTCTCCACCACACCGCACCGACGGTCGGGTGCCCTGGTCCGGCCGTCACGCGACTGACCGCCTCAGGTCTCAAGGGGCGCATAGGGGGCCCGACATGACGCCCTTGGCTGCGCCCCAGCCCCACCCAGCCCCACCTGGGGAGTCCACCGCGGGCTCAGCCCCGTGGCTGCCCCGGTAGACGCGTAGGTGGCCGCGCCCTCGCCGGCACCGCACTCCTCCTCCTCCTCCACCCCCTCCGCCGAGGCCGCAGCGTCGCCTCCTGGAGGCCTCCGTCCACGCGGTCCTCGCACCTCCGGATCCACATCCGCATCGGATTCGGAATCCGGACCTGGATCCGAGTCCACGCGCCGCCGCATCCGGCGTCGCCGCGACCGCCGTCGCTGCGGCCGCTGCTCGCTCGCGGCGCGCAGGCTCGCCTCCAGACGCGCCAGTACGACGCGGAGCAACGACGGCGGCAGCGCCAAGCCACAGCCCGCCACCGACCTGAGGACGTACAGCACGTCTGCGACGGGTATGGACGAGTCGGTCCGCGCGACCAGGAACTGGCCGCAGAGCGGGCCCCACTCGGCCGGTAGGGGTGCCTGCAGCGCTCGCAGGTCCCTCAGCAAGCGGGACAGCTGCGCCGCCGTCAGCGTCGTAGCCGTCGTCGACGCGGCGGCCGTGCCAGAGTCCGACTGACTGGCTGACCAGGACGACTCGGCGGCAGCTGATGACGACGCCGGCACGGCGGCGGCCCCGTCTTGCGCGTCCGTTGTGGCTGCAGGGCCGGATGCGGCGGCCGAGCGGCGGCGCACCTTGGCCGCCTTTCGCGGACGAAGCGTGCGCTGCTGCCCCGTGCCGTGCTGGACACCCGAGCCGTGACTTGCTGCTGCTGCTGCTGTTGCTGCTGCTGCTGCTGCTGTCGCTGGGCCGATCGGCGCCTCCACCGCGCCTCGGCTGTCGTCCACCCAGGGACTGCTGCCGCTCCCCCCGCCCGTGACGAGCCCACCGGCGGCTGCTACAGTACGGCGCAGCAACGCATCGACGCGGGCGGACATCGACGTCAACAGCTCCAGGGGCGGCTGTCGCTGCAGCGCCGCCATCGCGGCGGCCAGCCGGCACAAAGCCGCCGGTGGCGCCGCCGACAGGGCCGCCGGCGTCAGGGCGCCGTACGCCGCCGCCAGCACATGCGCCGGCGGCGCAACGCGCAGCCTCCTGCAGCTCGACAGCAAGTCCACAACGATCCGTGGCTGTAGTTGCGGCAGGTCCGGCAGTAGCAGCGCAAAGACGCGGGTCAGGAGGCCCTCGGGAATCAGGATCGCCATGTCGGCGAAGCAGCCCAACAGCTCGACCGCCTGGACCGCGTCCAGCTGGGGCAGGTGTACGGACAGCGCCGCCGCGGCGCCGCCGACCCATCCCGGGGACTGTGGCCGGAGGCGCAGCACGCGCATCGCGACCAGCATGCCGTACACCTCCGTCGCGTCGGCGTCGTCCAGCAAGCGCTCCGACGCCAACAACCAGTCGTGGAACCATAGGTCGGTCGGAGTGTGCTGCACCGCCGCCAGCGCTTCCAGGCACCGCTGTATGAGTGCATTCAGCGCGCACGGGATAAGGAAGGCAGACAGCACAGCAGGCGAGTAATCAACTTTGATCTTTGAGGAGCAAAGCGCATGCTTTCCATTCGTCACATGATCGCGCTGCGCTTCTCCCCCGGCCATGGCCATGGCCATGTCACAACCTCCGCTGGACATTCCCCACCACAATGCGCCCCAACACCAGGCACGGCCCCAGCTGCAGCTGGAGCAGGTGCCCATGACACAAAAACAACTAAACGAACGCTTAGAGGTCACAATTTTGGTCTCGCATTTGGGGTTAGGGTTGTTATGTATGGTTTCTATTTTTTTACAATGGTTGGGAATGCACTCATGCAGGGTATACCCCCTGCACCTCCCCCTGGGGGCGTGTGTGCAGCTTGCAGTGCGGGGGCGCGGGCGCCGCAGCCGCATCTCCTGACCCTTTCTCTGCGCCTTACCTGGAGTTGCGTCACGGACAGGTCGGGAAGCCGGGGCTGCACCACCTCCAACGCCTCCTGCAGCGCCAGCCGGTCCAGACCCGCCATCAGCTCCTCCTGCTGCTCCGCGGCCTGCTGCCCCTGCCCCTGTCCCTGCCCCTGCCGCTGCTGCTGCTGCTGCGGCGGCGGCAAAGGTCGCAGAGCGCTCCGCGAGGGTGCCTCCGCCCTGGGTGGCCCCGGCTGCACCTGCCCCGCTGGTGGCTGTACCGCCGGTTGGCTGCCAGCAATTGCATGGCCCTGGTCGACGATCCGCAGCAGGCGCACGGCGGCTTGCGCAACGGTCACCGGCTGGCCCAGACCCAGCAAGGCAGTGCACGAAGGACGTTTCCAGAGCGACGCTGGATCCAGATCCAGATCCAGATCCACGGCCTGCCCGGAGTCCTCGCTCTGGGAGGGCGGCCCCGAAGTCCAACAAGAGTCGGTGGCGGCGTTGGCTGTGGTGGTGCTGGCTAGGGAGTGCGAGCGGCGCCTTTGCTGCAGCAGCAGCGCCTCGGCGTCATCGCCGCCACTTCCGGTGCCGCCGCTGCCGCCGCCGATGGGCGGGGGTGGTCGTGGAAGACCCGCGCGTCCGTGAACCAGGACTTCCAGCTGCTCACGGGGACACGCGGCAATGCCAGGAATAGTAATCACAGGTTTTTGGCCAAACATGCAAGGCATAGATGCAGAGGAACCAAAGCGGTGAATCTACAGCCAATTGCCTCGTATGGGATCCTGCGAAGACACACCTGCCCCACCACAGTGACGAGCGCAGAAGGCGCATACTTGACACTATTGATGCCTCGATATCCACTGCAGGGAAAGACACAAGTCGTGGCACGAAAGCAGTGGCGGACGGCGGCGCACTCCAGGCCTCCAGTTGCATCGATAAATCGTTGGTGCACTTCTTCATACCTAGAGCTTAATACCACAGTTTTTGGCGATGTAGACAGAGCATACCGTCGGAGTGACCATATGTCTACTTGGAACGATGAATCGGCATGGTCGCAAACATGCAAGTTACATTTTCTCAACATAATCAGCTCATGTCAAAACTGTGAGCATATGAGATGGTCGAGTATTGACTGAGTATTGGGACTTGCGTGTACTATCATTAGAAACTATACAATTAGGAACTAATTATATCACAGCAGCTTCCGCCTATGATGCAGAGTTGGTAGTGACTTGAGAACTGCTGCGAATGAGTAATGCTGCAGGACGAGCAGCAACGGTCCCTGGAAAGCGATTGGCATTGTTTCAGTTCATTAGTTCATTAAAAGATTATGTTGGACATCCTGCCATGAATCTATGTGCCTCTTTTTGTCATGTGTCCGCGGCGATGGTAAATATACGACGAGTATCAAGACCACGCGAGGGGCCTTCGCCACACCGCGGGCGGCTGCTTGCTGATGCAAAACAACTACACACCAGGTTACCAGCGCGCCGGGATTGCCGCTTCTGGGAACCGTACCCGACCACATGGTTTTTTCTTTCTGGTAAGGCGGACCCGTATACCGACCGGGTGTTCCAACGGGCCGCTAGTAGTGCGCACTCCCAAGTGCTGCAGGGTGCAGGTACCTGCTGTGCAACCACCCAAAAGCCCTGCAGGGGGGTGAACGCTAAACCGCATCATCATGTCAACAGCGGGAGGACGCTTTCGTTCGACGTGTAGAACGTCGTCACGCCGGGTGGGTCGAGTGCGCTCCAGAAATTTTTCCCGATGACCGGCCGGTGGCAGTGTTATCAAGGAGAAAAGCTGAGCCGCGAAAAAGCAGACCCGTGTCCAGCAATGCAACCGACGACTGAGACCGAGACCAGAGTTACCAATACGCCGGGGCGAAGTATGTCGACCATAAGTAGTCCCAAGGTGGTGTAGTCCGTGATGCGGGAGCGCCCCGTATCGTTGTCGGGCGCCGGTGGGCGCCGTGACGCCAGCAGAAGCAGCGGCTATGACGTCGTAGGCTAATGCAGACGAAACTGGCAGTGTATGTGCAAGGCGGCGCTGCAGGGGACAATCAACTACATACACGGCCGCAGCGGCCATGCATGCCCGTCTGGTGCGGGGACCGGTCATTGGACCCGCAGGAACTCGTTCATGCAAATGCCACCATTGAATGAATGAACGTTACCCCACGTTACACATTGTGCCACATCGTGCGTGCGGCTCGTTCGTGCATGATGCAAGGCTGTGACGCGGATATCACGCTTCAGCACATGCTTGCTTCGGTGTCTGCCTGGGTTGGGCCATGGCCCTTCATGTTTTTGTTTGCGGCGTTGAGGTGTGGAGGTGCCTTGCCGCCTTATCGCTGGGGCCTGCTGGGGCTTTCCCTGGTATTCACCGTTGATCCCTTTGGGGTCCGCTGTAACGTTCATTCATGTAAGCAAATGGCCGGGTTCTATTTGGCATGGAGCCGTTCCGTCTTTGGGTGCCACACGCATCTGGATATGAAGACAAACGGTCGATGACCCGCCCCTGCCCGCCTACTGACTATTTCCCGGCGGGGCCCGGCAATCGCCAGGGCTACATGCAAACCAGCTTAGCGCCACGGCTGGAATGCGGAAACGCCATTGTTACGTGCCTTTGCCCGCCTTGACCCAGGCGCCCCAGGCCCCGACGGGCCCGGGCCCCACGGGGGGCGCATCATTTGCACGGAACACCGCCAAGCTCTCTGTGTGGAAGGCAATATTGGTGTCGCTGACTTTCTCTGTGTGCGATGATAAATGTGTGCGAACAATGTAACGATGTTGGAGGCGAAAGCCGTCTGGGAATTTCTGGGCAGTCTGGGTGAGCTCTCACGAGCCCTCACGAGCGACATCGACGCGAGCGGTCGACGCCCCGCGTATCATGCCCAAACAAGCCGCAAAATCATGGCGTAATAAACATCTGGAAACATTTACGGCTACAATATGTGTGTGTGTCTGTGTGTGTGTGTTACATGGTTTAACCCCATACCTGCACATACCCATACGAGCCGGAGGCCCAAGGGCTACAATATGTGTCGTAAGTTTCTGAGCTCGTCATACCCGATTTTGCCGGATACGGCAAAAGAGGGATAGTCAATGTTAGAGTGTCTTACTTGTTGGTCTTGTGATTTGGGTCGAGGCTTTCGTTTGTGCTTTGTCTCGATTTGCTCTTCGGCAGTAGCCGATGAGCAACAAGTAGGGGTTATGGACCTGGCCTAGCGGAAGAGACATGTAAGGTCGTTCATCACATCATTCGTTTCCTGGACCGAGCCTCTGCTCCATTGTCATTATCTTGCACTCATAGTGCTTACGTCAGCGTTACGGACAGCTGCGCGGCGTCGCTTCTGCAACGGACCAGCCAGCTGATCCTACCTTCGGCCTTGCCTCCGGTGTCGCGAACCTACAACATCGTTTCTGCTGCCTTCACGATGGCACGTTATTTCTGATCTTATGTTGATGCAGACTCATTTGAGTGGAATGCGCGCATGCGCTGAGGAGTCCTTTTTCGCGCATGATTTCCCAGCAAATCGAGAGAGCAGTCAGAGAGCAGTCATACGGCCTGGGGTTGTCTAATGGGAAAGACACTGACATTCTGTCCAAAGATCGGTGGTTCGAATCCCCGTCCCCTCACCGCCGTGTGATTAGGCGGGTCTGGCGCGGTTTCCAGGAGAGGCAATCCTGGCGCGCTGGTAACCTGGTGTAGTGGCCGGTTTGGCTGCGTGACCCCCCCGCGGGTGTTGGAGGATGGGTGCGCAGTCCTTAGTAGGGGTTGATGAGACGAGGCACCAACGAGCTATCTGGGCCCGTTGGAACACCCAGTCGGGATACGGGTCCACCTTGTAACGGTTACATATCAAAATTAGTCACCGCGGTATGGTTGACAGAAATCGTCGTTGGCGGTCTACAGCGTTGTTGCAAGGGCCGGCCTGTTCAATGATTGCCCGCACGAACGGCCTTTTGCTCAGGTATACTTTCGAAATTCCGCTTGTTTCAGCCTTGCGTGTCGGTTACCATGGCCGATGCTATACGATGGAGCGACGCATCCCCCTTCCTATCGCAGAACAGCAACATTCGCACATTATGCAAAATCGGGTTTGCGGCACGCCCTTTCTAGTTATTACAAGGGACACGATGGACAGTGAGGGCGATCCTGTTTCAGAAATGCTTCAAGCTCACAAACGATACCCGCGCAATATCGCGCATCAACCAACGATGAAATTTACCTATATTTCGGACCTGCGTAGGTACCCTCGAGCCACGACGTCACTTGCAGACCAGTTTGGGTCACCGTGACAATTCCGCGAAACATTTTCCCTTGCACTGCATCAAAAATATGTATTTATATACTTGAGATTTCAATTGTATTATGATCAATTACTCGCCTAGTTCTGTCGGATAATGGGCCAACTTGTTACGGGTTCCACCACCATACTTATACCCGTGCTAGGATGTGATCGTACCCGTACAACGCACGTTGACACAAAAGTACTACTCCCTTCTTTCTGAATCTGTGAGTGAAGTAAGAATACTTGTCATGAAGTTGTCAGAAGTAATGTTTGGATGCCAATCTTATTTTACGTTTGCAGCAGGCACATACAGAGCTAGCCCTCCTTAAGTACTAAGCGCCGTCTATCTATCACCTAGAGGAAATCAGTTGCGTCTTGCTATTGATTGGCCACTTTCATAGTGAGGAGCTGGTGCACGGGCGCTGTGAGCTTTGTCCTTGAGCCAGCGCCAGTGTTTCCTAGACGGTGGCACAACGGACGTCAGCGCTTAGACAGCGGCCCTACACCGACACTGTCGCTCGGATACCTTCCAGAACCAAAAGATCAATCCTACATTATATTTCCTCGTAAGTGGTAGAATGCACGTTTTTTACGACCATACGACATTAGCTGCACGGGCATGGCCGTCGGGACAGTCGGGAAAGGGACCAGGAGCAACCCAACAGGAAATCCGGCACATAAATTCAACAATAAATTTTCTTTATATTTGCTGAAGGTGGCGAGACTGGGGCATTTGAATAATATTCATCAAAAAAAGGAACATTGTACAGTCCTACACTCTTTTTGTTGTGCTTCCAAAAAAATACATTGCAATAATCAAAGGTATCTTGCAAATTTTATTTGGAAGCCGTCGGCAACGGGTTCACCCAGACCAGCATTTCCTGAAAGCCGCTCCGCACAGGCGGGCGCTTTCGGAAGGTTTCGCACGACCCGAATCCTTGACGCCGCAGTAACAAGCCGTCAAACTGCTTACTATGGTTTTGATCCTTCCTGTAATACTGATAGCATATTCTATGGAGTTGCTGTCGCTCGATTACCGTAGACGCGGTGCAGGCGCACACTGGTGATGCGGTTAGTTACCTACCTGTTGAAACAACTGGCCATCAAACGAACGACAGGCCCGAACGGGTAAAAAATCTAGCTAACAGGCGGTGTGTCTGGCCTGGCATACAACACGCGACAGCTTGACACGCTGTCGGCAAGTGACACGTAGGGCCCCCAGGGGGCGTCGGCGACAGCCGGACAGCCTGACGCTCTTGGCCGCGCTGCTTTTGGTCTCTGCCGAACCACCGTCGAACGACGGCCGCGCCCGCCTGCCTGCTATGCTGCCCGCCGCAGATCACCCTGCTGCCTACTGCCGGCGGGCCAGGCAGCGCCAACTGCCCAAACGCGTCGTGGTGACGTGGGGGGAGGCCACGACCGCACGAACTCGCCCAGCCCCAGCTGCGTCCGCCCCGGCGCCCCGTCCTGAATCGTCCCCCAAGTCCCAACCGACGTGCATTTACATATCAAGGATGCCGCGGGCGCCTGGAGGCCCCGCGACGGCGCTGCTGCGGGTACTGCTTGTCATCACTGACGTCCTGCTGTTGCTGCGGAGCCTCGGGGTTGCTGCGGGTCGGCCACCACCGCTGCCTCCACCGCTGACAGGTAGCTACGCGGGCCACAACAGAGTCTTGGCCTGCTGCCTTGTCGCGCAAGTGGTCGTCGTCCCATGCATGCTGCGGCCTCCACAGCCCAACCTGGGCATACAGCAACGCGCGCGGACGCCATGTAATGCTGTGCTGTGCTGTGCTCTCTGGGCGTGACAGCGTTCATCACCTCGCAGGGCCAGGTGCATACTTTTCTGACCCCAGATATGGCCCTGCATACCCAGCGCATGAGTTTCGTCGTTTGTGTCCGTCTGCTGCAACAACCAGCGACACCCATCCAGCCACGCACGCACACGTGAGACGGTATACACCGTTGATCCCCTTTCGGGGTCCGCTGTAACAATTATTCAATCACTTTAGACGGTGGTTTGAGTCCCCCGGGTCCGCTGTGTCTTCTTGTGTACGAACCGTACGGCACGTGGGTTCGCGTTGTGTCTGTGCGTCCCAACTGATGACGACTAACCCCTCTTGTGATGGTGCTACCGTTGCTTACTTGTAGCTGCCCTTTATTTGCTCGATCTCACCAACACACCCTCCGTCCCATGTACGGAACTGGCTGTGCGCTGCCTGCCGTACAGGCCAGATCTCCAGCATCAGACTGGTGGGGGCCGGGTCGTCCCTCGGTGTCTCCATGGGGCGTGTGGAGGTGCTGGTGGGCGGCGAGTGGGGCACCGTCTGGTGGGTGTAACTCATTATTAGGGCACGAATGCAGCAGGCAGGGTGCGTGCAGCGCGGAGGCATCATAATTTTCCTTTCTGTGTGTTGCATCCTATTGTGTCACTGCAGCGGTGTGGCTGTCAGCAGCAACGACGCGACGGTCCTGTGCCAGCTGCTGCAGTACACGTACGGCACTCCGTACATGGCAATCGGCGGCGCCGGGGCCATACACCAGGTGACGTCGCTTGATGGCCTCGTTGCCTCTGGGTCAGGGTGGCTATCTTATTTTTGGGAGTATCTACGGCCAGAGATACACCTGGCTTCGAAACGCTGAAAATATCTGTCTATGGGGAGATATTTCCAACTGGAAACGGCCCGAAGTATCTACAGAGGGCAGCGGACAGGGCGCAACATTGATGGAGAACTTCCACAAACCGAACCCATAAGTGCAACACCTAGCCATAGATGACTGCAGACGTCGAGAACCGACCCCGGGTGGGAGATATGGGGGACCCCATCACTCGTCCGAGTATGTGTCAACGGAAAGATATCATGTCCCACACGAGGGGTCAAAGTATCTTAAACTCCATGTTTTGGCAGGCCAAAAGTATCTAAAATTTCAGAAGTTTTTCGGCCGAATAGATATTTATATCTTAAGATAGCCACCCTGCTCTGGGTGCGGCTGCCAGGTTGCGCACACATGAGAGTCCGTTGGGGTCCGCTGTAACGTTCATTCATCCGTTCATTCACATACGAGAAGGAACAGGAGCCCATCCTTCGCGGAATCGTTGTGTCATCCATTCCGAGAAAACGTTCGGTGCGTGCTGTTTGCTCATTACGAGTGATGCATGTTTCAGCGGACCCCACAAGGGTTCATCAGCAGTACATGCGTGCCCCCCAGGGCAAACCTCAGCTAGCAGAGGTGCGGAGCCCCGCTCATGCATGCATGCACGCTCGATGAAGCGCGGGCTGCTGACGAAGAGTAATGAGACGGCGGGGACCCTACCTGGATGAATGAATGAATGAATGAATGAACAAACGTGACAGCGGACCCCAAAGGGATGAACGGTGTATACCTGCTGCTGCTGCTGCTGCTGCGTGCCTGTGGCCCTCAACATCAGGTGCGATGTGCGGCCGGGGCGACCTCCCTGTCGCAGTGCCGGACGGCGGGCGGCGGCGGCGGCGGCCGCGGCGGCGGCGGCGGACACCTCGCGGCTGCTGTGGACCCTTCCGTCGGCCCCAACCAAACCCGGGTGGGGCCGGCGCCGCCGCCCGCGCAGCCGCCACCGAGCAGCACCGCCACCACCTGCGAGGACCACTCGAACGATCTCGGCCTCGTGTGCTTTGGTGAGCGATAGCGACCGGCGGCCGGTTCCGCGTAGGGGCCCCCGCCCTGCCAGCCTGCGTATGCAGCAGGTACACCACTATTATTGGCTGCGTAGACATCGAAGTCCGCTGGGAATGGGGAGTCCCATCCATCAAACCGAAAACTAGCTACGCACTCCGTGATTCATTGGGCCTATCTTACCTTGCCTTACCGTACCGTACCGCACAGTACCGCACCGTACCGTACCGTACCGTACCTCCTCGCCTCGTCAACACAGCCCCCAAACAGAGTTATCAGGCACTCTACCTCCGAATTCACATCCTGTTCTGCTTTCACATCCTTTCCCTAAAGACATACATCCTGCACCCGCTCATAGGCTCTCATTGATTTATTGTGCGTGAGTACGCTGTAATATTCAAATACCGTAATACACTCGTAGGGTGTTTGTTACCGGCCCCGCCGACGTGCCCCGCCTACCGCCGTGCCTTTCGCTTCCCCATGCACCCCATTTCTGCGGTCGGCGCAACAACCCACTGCCTGCCTCACAGTCAACGCCGCCGCCCCCGCGAGCGGCATCTCCGACCAAGCGGCAGCGGCCCCGACCAGCCCCTACCGCAAACAGTCCGCCCTGGTGGGGCTCGTAGTGAGCTCACTGCTCGTCTCCATCGCCATCACAATGGGGCTCCTGGGCTGGTGGTGCCAGAGGGCGGCGCAGCGGGAGTGCCAACGGGCCGTCTCATGTGGGAGCGGTGGGAGCGGCAACAGCACCAGTAGTGCCGCCAGCAACGGGCCGCCTCGGGTAGTAGCGGTGGTGGCGGCAACAATCAACACCAGTAGTGCCGCCAGCAACGGGCCGCAGCAGGAGCCTGTGGAGCGACGCCCTGGCACAGCTGCCGCCACGGCGGCCGCAGCGGCTGCGGCTGCATTTCATAATAATGCCGGAGGAGGCGTCAACAGCCCGGCGGCGGGCGGGGAGCAGGGTGGCTATCTTAAGATATAAATATATATTCGGCCGAAAACCTTGCGTTTTGATAGATACTTTCCCTCGGTGGGAAAATGGGGTTTTAGATACTCATGGCCTCTCGCACGGGGAAAGCCCCCTTTGAGTAGATAAAATGCCGGCAAAAGCTCCCTCCGACAGATACTTTCAGCACGATTGGGCAATGAGTATCTCCGGCCGTAGATACTCTGCAAAATAAGATAGCCACCCTGGCGGGGAGGGAGCGGCAGCAGTGCTGACCCTGCTGCGAGCAGTCACTGCACCCTGCCGGCGGGCATCAGCTTCCTGAGGCGACAGTACCCCGCAGTCACCACCTCACCGGCGGCAGCACCTGTACCAGCCGCGGTGGGGACGGCAGCAGCAACGGAGACTGCGGCGGCAACGACAACAACAGCGTCGGCGGCGTCGGCAACGGCAAAGGCAACGATAACGGCGGCGGCGGCGGCAGGCGGGCATGCCGCCTGCGTGATGATGGAGGTGGAGGTGATCCGGATCGGCGGCAGTGATGCCGCCGTACAGACCTGCCTGGAAAGCAAGGCCCATGAAGCTTCCACTGGCACAGGGGTACCAAACCTGGGCAGCGGGCGAGGAGCATGCGCCCCGGAGCTCCAGGGGGAGGTGGAACGGTTGTGCGGCGTGGGCGCGGCGGCGGGCACCGCTGCCCAGCAGGCCAGCCACTGCGCAGCTGCACGCCCCAGGTGCGGTTGCTTGCAGGCCGCGGGCGGGGTTGTGCAATTCTGAATCCGTCAACGATCTGTGGCACCGCGGCACACGGTCACAGGCTCATACGGCGGGGTGATGGACTTTCCCATGGCAGCGGTGTTGCGATGAAGGCGTCCGTGACCTTGGGCCCCGCGCGTCGACCTGCTTGCCGTGGCTGATGACCGCAGCGAGGCCCTCCCGGGACTCAGGGGGCGTGTCTGGGGATTTGACGGACGGGGATTCGATTCACGGGCTACGACTGTGGTTTCAATACCAACAACCGCAGGGTCTTCTCCGCCTCGGCTTTGGCGGCCGCCACGGACGGCTTCGAAGCCGGGCGCACAATCGGACGACGCGGCCGATCCGATGTCCTACACGAGGGACTGGTCGACGGACTGCGGGTCGCTGTCAAAAAGGTGGACGGCGATAAGTGTACGGCAACTCAGGTAAGCTGCCGTACATGCACTGGAGGTGCCTGTACAGCGCCTGCCGAATAGGTGAATGCCGGCAGTTAGTTGATTGGCAGCGGAATGTACCTTGGCCAGGTGTTTGCTGTCTCCTCGCTCCTTGCTGTATGAAGCAAAATGGACTATTCAGCGGACACCGCACCGCCTGTTTGTGCGTGCGTGGTCGTAATTATCGCTCTTGTAGCCATCGACATCAAGCATTTGCGGGCATGATTCAAAGATATCTTGCGGCTCCTGCTGTATGTGTCGCGGGTCGCGCTCGCACGAGGAGGTCATGGAGGAGCCGGTGTTCGCTGCCGATGGCGTCACATTCGAGCGGCGGGCCATGCAGCGGTGGATCCAACAGGGCGTGGCTCAGGGCCGGGCGCTCAGCCCCCTCACCAACCTCCCACTGGACCACGTGCTCCTCACACTACTCAGGCTTCGCTCTTTGTCCGTTTGTGCGTTCAGACCCTACAGGTGCGAAACCACGCAGGATACTGGCGTACGTGTCCGGCGGTTTTAATGCTGTGGTCAACCGACCCGCACCATATGGAACCGCTGGGAAAACGCAGAACTCAGTGCAGCATTCCCTGTCCCAACCTCGCCATGGTGGCGCAGGTGTGGTGAGGATCTGAGGAAGCTTCGGCTGCCGCCGATGACCCGCGGGGTCCGCTGTGACATCCTTAATAATAAACCTCGCACTGAGAGGGGAGCTCTCCGGCTGGCGGAAGCAGCACAGGCTGCTGTAGCAGCGCAAGTCGCGGCATCTGCTGTGGCAACGATGTGGTGTCCTGGTCAATGATGCCGTTGATTATGGTCTTGATGCCTCGCCCGGGTCTGTCCCAGCAGCACGATTTGGGACTGATGTTACTGCCATGCTGGGGCACAGGAACAACGACTGACTGGAGTTCGGGGTGGAGTTAAGAATGTTCGGTGGGTGGATGGTTTGAAGTTCAGCGCTATATAAGATGATGACCGGCGTAATCGCCCCCGCGTGCTATTAGGTCCTTTTAAACCCCAATAGACAGCAATCTGCGCCGAAGTACACTTCCAACTAGTTGACGATCTCCACGCGACCCGACTAACTCTGCGCCAGCGTATTGAGAGTCGGCGCCTGTGAGTCCGAAGTACCCACCCAGACACATTCGCTCGCATAATCTCGGGTAGTCCGATGATTCCAACCAGCGTCTCGTGCCCTCCAGTGCACGGAGGGCGTGTATGCGACAGGTAACGTCCGCCATGTGGTGACATGGCAGGGACCCCGGGACGCCTTCCTCAGATGCGAGGATATCAGGATCTTGACGGCCGATTGCTGATGGGCTCAAGCAGTCCGTCTGAATGCATATGATAGCTTTATGCAGCCTCACCCAATCACATAGCGAAAGAAAGACATCAGCGGGGCGGTAAGAGCCTCCACTAAACAAATCACAATTGCAAAGCAACCGCACAGATACGTGACTAGCTAGGCACCAGTGCATGCATCTCGTGTGCGCGTTCCGGCCCTCGCACCAACCAAGAAAATCAACATACGACAACGATCGCGTTCGTTCATACACCTACTCTCAACACAGCCCTTCTGGGGTCCGCTCTATGAAATCTTAGCATACAAGCTCTTCAGTCACACCAAGAACTTAACCTCAGGCACGCCCGTGACACATAAACAGGAGCCCTCCTGCTCGCGGGTGCAGAGAATGACCTGGTAATGGTAACTTAGTGGACAACCCGAAACGTCATGTACGTGAGCTGTCCACCAGGCCACGACTTCACCTTGAACTGCCCCATTGTCCACGATGTCGTACGGTCAGCTCCTCGTCTCACCGATCGCGGCCCCAATGGCGGGGCCGCGGCTCCCTCGGCCGCCCGACAGGACAGCCGGCCACTAATGTTGGCACAAGACCGCCCGCTTCCGAGCTTCTTCATGTTGGCATTTCGCGACGAACTGGATCGCACCGACGGCACACTGCTCGCTCCGTTTGCTTTATGGTCACCTCATTATGGGAACAACTGTTTGGGGGATAACCTTGGTCGCCCCAGTACGACAAGCCGCACAATACGTACCCTACCCGCCTCCGCAACCGCCTCCGCCGCCGCAGCCACCCCGCCCCCGCCTCCGCCACAGCCGCCCCCACCTCCGCCGCCGCCACCACAGCCGCCGCCTCCGCCACCTCCACCGCAACCACCCCCGCCACCTCCTCCGCAACCGCCCCCGCCACCGCATCCACCTCCGCCCCATCCGGCCCCGTCACCACCACCCCCGCCCCATCCGCCCCCGTAACCACCACCACCACCGCCGTAGTACATCGTCTCGTACGACACCGCCGCCATGTACAGCGTTGTCGTCGTATAGTAATCGCATGTGCCGTACACCATGCAACTGTCGTAATGCCGCCTCCGAACCTGGTAGGCGCGCTGCATGTATCCAACATCGCGTCTCGAGGACAGCTGCTCGGCGTCTCCCAGCAGCTGCAGCGCCCTTGCCACGATACCCCCTTGCCGCAGCAGCACCCACAGCCGCGGATTCGAGGACGACAGCGCACTGGCCTTGCCCGGCTGCGGGGCCGGTGCCGGTGCGGCACCCTGCGCCATGGTGGCTGACGTCTCCATGAGCACCTGCGCCAGGCCCTTGAGCAGGAAGGATCCGCGGCCGTTGAGGTAGTTTTCGGGGTCCATGGGCGAGAACTCCACGTGGGCGTCCGGACCCGATGCGGCAGCTGGCGAATGGGAAGGGGAAGGAGGGCGGAAGTTGGATTTGAACCTCGCGGGAGGGAGGGCACGAGAGGGAGCAAAAGGAGAGAAAAGGGGCGCGGTCGGGCCACGTGTGCTGCCGAGGCTGGACTGGAAGTTTCGTCGCAGTCCGTCAGGCGAGTGAAGGCGGTGCTGGGCAGCGCAGTAACGAACGGATCGAAGGGTCGGCGGGACGGTGGCCTCGTAGGCGAAACAGCGCCAGATGTACTACACGGGCAACTTTTACTACCAAGGGCGGCATTCTGTACACGGCAAGTACCCGCCTCCCCACCTGGCGCCTGCGTCGAGGGTGTCCACAGTCCCTTGCGGATGGTGATGGCCGCCAGGTAGGGGTGCTGGATTGGGCGGATTGGGGGTGGCGCAGGGAGGGGGGCAATGGGTCAGCAGCTCGAGGTGGACCCCATGCTGCTGAACGGCCGGCAGTCAGTGTCACGAGCACCACCATGGACAGCTCGGGTGCATCTTCCCCTGTTGTGCGGGTTACCGCACTGTAACACGTTTCCAGGACTCGATCGCGCTCGTAACTAGTGTAACGAAGAATACCCGTGAGATGGGGGAAAGGTAAGGTACTTACAGCAATCCCTCCTCCTCTCCCGACCCTCCCTGTGCCCCACCATGTCAATGTCCGGCAGGTTCAGAAAGTACTCCATGGAGACGAGCGCGGCGATTGCCTCCCTGCGATACGGCAACCGTACGGCGGTACAAGGATTGCAATGACGTTGAAATGAGGCCGGACCAGGCCCTTTGCCCTGTATGCATCGCAACCTGCAGTTATCATGACCCCTTGAGTCAATCAAGATAGCGAAACCGCGAAAAGTCACCGAATACGGCAACCGTACGGCGGTACAAGGATTGCAATGACGTTGAAATGAGGCCGGACCAGGCCCTTTGCCCTGTATGCATCGCAACCTGCAGTTATCATGACCCCTTGAGTCAATCAAGATAGCGAAACCGCGAAAAGTCACCGAATGGGTAGTGGTTGTCCCCATAGCAACCTCCCTAACGAGCGCACGTCACTCACTTGACAACCTTGACGTCGTCCTTTTGGTTAGTGAAGCATAGGCAGCAGCGGTTGCACGTGACGTCATCGAAAGCCGCCTCCGCCCTCTTGGCCGCCAGCCACGCGGCATACAGCGCGTGCCCGCCCCCTCGGGCCACCGCCATTCCCGGCGGGGTTACGGGCACATCAACGGCGCTGCACGCAGCCTCGATGGCACGCTGCTGCCGCGCCTCCTCCGGATTGTTGTCGTACACCCGCAGCGCGAAGGCCAGCGGGTTGGCGGCCGTCACCAACGGGTACGGCACCGAGTCCGCCAGCCAGGCTGTGTCGGGGCTGTCGTACGGCTCGCCTGGGCGGTTGGTAAAAGCAGCGAGACATGTCATACTACATTTCTGCCGGATGGTCGTGTATCCCACAGCGGCTTGGGCCGCCGTCTCTCGGGACCGATGGAGCGATTAGGAATGTCCGCCAAGTCCGTCGTGGCCGAGTGTGGGCTTACCAAAGGTTTGCTCGTACAGCCGCTTCGTCTCGCCGTACGCAGCCGCCAGCTGGGCCGGGTCGTTGAGGTAGAGGTAGTCAGGGCGCCAGGGCTCCATCTTCAGGCCGTACATCTTGGTCCACATGGCCGCGTAGTCCCCACTCAGGCCCAGGTGGGTGTGCCACACCAGGGCGATGTCGGCGGTGGGCACCAGAGTCAGGTCCGGGTGCGCCGCGTGGAGCTCCACCAGGCGGGCGTACCTGGGGGTGTCCAAACACGGGGCAAGGCAGTGCGACACGCAGATGCCATGGGAGGGAACATGGGAGGGAACATGAGGTAGATACATCCTCTCGCTGGAGCTGAACCGAGGTGGCAAAACCCCTCCTCACCCGCTTTGCCGTACGCGTGCAGCCCCGTGCTTACCTGTCCTGCGCGCGTGTGAGGAAGTCCACGTCCAGGAAGTGCGGCCGCAACCAGGAGCGGAGCATGCGCGAGAACTGGCCCATCGCGGCGGTCTGTGGGGCGGAAGGACGCACGGGGGCGCATCAACGATGGCATCCATTCCAAGGCAGCACAGACACGTGGACAGTTCGGCCCACGAGTTTACACTAAAGCACAGGCCCGAGGAGCTGGTTACAGGGCGCGAGAAGTAACTACCCGCACATGCCCTTACCAGTGGCTTCAGAAAGGCAAGAGGCGAACCCACGTGGCCAAGGGGTGACCCCGGCGCGGGAGGCGGCCAAGCGGCGTGCTTCTTGCCGGCAACGGTGTTCCACAGGATGCAGTCCGAGTACCGAGGTCCGAAGCTGAAAGCCTGCTGGACATCCGGATAGATGGCAGTCGTCGCCCTGGCGAGTAGGTCTCTCTGGTACGCTGCTGGGTCCTGCCGGTGGACGAACCTGCCGGGCGGGTGCCAGACGAGACAACACTGGACGGATGTGGAAACCGTCAGCGGATTCGACTGCATGCGGATTCCGGCAAGCTGAAGCCAGCATGACATACATATGTAACGTTATGTGCCAGGATGAGCTCAGCACTCCAATGGTTCAAGCTGGCCTTCTTTTCAAAATGTCATTTTGACCTTCGACGCGCCTTACCAGGCGAAAGCCACATCCAACGGTGGAGTTACTGCCTTGCTGCTGACCCGCATTAGTTCCACCCAGAAGTGTTCATAGCGGGTTGCGGCTGCCACAGCATAGTACCCCGTGTAAAGGCCCCCTGAAGCATGAGGAAAGAACTGGTTAGAGGTTGAAGTTTACGAAATACTAACTAAATGCAGTATACCTCTTGGATAGCAGTCAACGGCATGCAACAACCGCAGAAGGCTGACGCAATGATTCGCTGGTGCCTGCCCAGCAAGGCGCTGGGCCCCACTAGTGGGAGGCATTGTAACTATCTGACGAAAGCTATGTCAAGAAATGTTGCAACTGCTCCAAAAGTAGTGAGATATATTGTACGTTAACTGAGAGAACGGGCGAATAGAGCGGATCCGAACGTACCGTATCATGCAAACGAAGACCAACATCGAGACAAAATACGAGATACTGTTTTCTTAATATATGTACACGTTGTGTCAGACGCTACAGTTTAAAACCGGCATTCAAAAGGCGCATCTAGAATATGCACCCGCCCTGAACCGATGTATAAACCAGATCAATATTGTAAGTTTCTAGTGTGCAAATTCAAGCGAAGAGTATCAGGTGTGAGATCGAAACTCGGATCTCCTCTTGCAACGGGCACAACCGTCGGCCTGCCGTCAGCGGAGCTAGGCCCAGTGGGCAACAAATACAGAGTCGACCTTCTCCAGTCGGAGTAGTCCCTTATGACTGGCTGTAGCAAAGTCGGTCACTGCTGGAGATGCACGCCTTTGGGTAAGTAATGGGCAGGTATTCTCGCTAGTGCTGACGGGTAGCGACCGGGCGATGGGACGCGTTGAGACAAGAAAGAGGGTTGGGGTACACACCTCTTTCTCAGACCCTCTACCTTTCACACCGTAATGAGGTGCATGATCTGCAGACCCAGGACACGTGCTGAAGATGATTGAGCGACCCGTGTCCGTACGTGTCCGTCTACTGCTGTTGCTCAGCCCGTCTCAGCCTCTAAGCGTAAATTCATTCACAATCAATCGTTTTGCAGCTCTTACCTACCTATTATTCCTAAGGTGGGAAACATGGATGGTAGCCAAGCCTGATAAGTCTGGTGTGCAGCTTGCTAGCGTGGTGATGAAGTGATGCGTGACCCGCTGTACGACCGCAAGTACACGTCGTGATGCAGTGTCATCCAACCGGCCAAATCAACCTTGGCACGCTTATACTAAACGAGCTCAACAATGTGCAATGTGAATGCGCACAGTTCCGGATCGGCGACAGAGAGGTGTCTGTTTGCCATGCATCGGTCGCCAACCACGGGCACACCGCGATGCGCAATCGGATGCGTCCATGACATGTCTGCGTGGCCGGTCACCGTCCACTGAATGAAGCAGTGACTGACATCGTCTCACGGCGTGAAACTATTGGATGGCGATTGGGGATGAAACCGCCCGCAGCTGGCCTTGGCGGTGCAACTGACGGAAATTCGGACCTGTTCAGATCCACACCCTGGGGCATGGCACAGTAGAACGCTCTAATCGCTTCAAGGCAGCCCAGGTGATCGATAAAATTTTTGAATAGAATACTTGTTATCTGCGCGCATAAGCGCATCGTTTCGTGAACACAAGTCCCAAACGGGCTATAGCATGTTGTAGGTTCCTCCGTGTTCCTCTTATTATACGCATTGCATCAAAATCTACTCTTGAAATACAAGAAATGCGTCGACACATACAGGTTCATACCGGTATCGTGTTTCCCGTCGCGCCTTAAGCAACGCAAAAGCTACTTACCGGTATGCGTTGGGCATGCGGCAGAGACATGGGCAAGGGTTGAAATCTTGAAACCTATAGACGTTTACTGCCTGATGGCCAGGCTGATAAGCCTTTGATTGTCAAGGCGGCCGGGTGCAGTACAATGCATGGGCGTAAGCAGCATTTGCACTGCTTTGGGACGACAACAGATGCGGCAAGGCATGTCGATGCATTATCGGTGTGTGTTTGTCGGACAGGTGGTGCATGTGCCTGCAGGTGCGTAAGGTTGTCTAGCATGGGTGTCGAACATGGCTCCGTCACTAGCTAGGCTCGCTGCGGAATGTTGTTGGCTATGTTTCAGTGGACCCCGCGGGTCATCGGTGACAGCCTCAGCCTCCTCACCACACACTGCATAAATGGATCGATCCGCGCCACCATGCATGGCGTCGAAAGCGCACCCAAGCACCCCCCGCGTCCACTCTACCAGGGAACCACCCCGTTCCCACTCAAGTTGTGGGGCGAGGGGTTCTCAAAAGAGGAATGAATCTGATGGAAATAAATGTCTCAGCGGAACCCACAAAGGCGTCATGGGTGCCTACCGGACCCGCGGCATTCTTCCTCTCCGCCAACACGGCAACGAAGCACGCCCGCGGCGGGTGGGGTGGCTGCGGGCCGGGTGCGCCGTCCTTGGTAGGGGTTCATTATACGAGGCGCCTGCTGGGCCCGCTTGCGGCCTGCTCAAATCGCGGAGCGAAAAAAAGACATTAGCGGGGCGGTAAGGGCAAACACGAAACAAACCACCCAGACAAAGCAGCCGCGCAATTACGTGACTAATAAGCTCTAGGCACTGGTGCATCCATCCCGTGTGCGTCTTCTGGCCCTCGCACCCCCCGTACACACCAAGATGCGAGTCCAACGATTGTGTTCGTTCGTACACCAAACGTCCAACACATCCCTTCTGAGGTCCGCCCTATCCTGGTGTATCCGCTCATCCACATCCCTAGTGAACTCCTCAGGCACGTCCTTAATCTGGAACACATGTACAGGTGCCCTCCTGCATGGGGTGCGCCAATAGGCCTGATTAAATGTTGGTGGTAACAGATGTCGTACGAATAATGGTAACAATTGTCGTACGGTAAGCTCCTCGTCGCACCGATCGCGACTTGGCGGGGCGCCGCGGCTCCAGCGGCGGCCGCCCGAGAGGACAGCCGGCCACCAATGTTGGCACAAGACCGCCCGCTTCCGAGCTTCCCATGTTGGCAATTCGCTCCGAACCGAGTTTCGCAGGTAAGACATCTTACCGCAAGCACACTGCTCGATCGCTCCCTTTCCTGTTCACTCCCAATGTTATGGGATGCAAAATAATAAAATGGGATAAAAGTGTCACCCCCACAATACGCAACTTGCCTACTATTATCAACCGCCGCCGCAGCCGCCGCCCCCTCCACAGCCGCCCCCGCCGCCGCCGCCTCCACCACCCCCATCGCAACCGCCCCCGCCCCATCCGCCCCCGTCACCACCACCCCCGCTCCAACCGCCCCCGTAACCACCACCACCACCGCCGTAGTACGTCGTCTCGTACGACACCGCCGCCATGTACAGCGTTGTCGTCGTATAGTAGTCGCACGTGCCGTACACCATGCAGCTGTCGTAATGCCGCCTTCGAACCTGGTAGGCGCGCTGCATGTATCCGACATCGCGTCGCGAGGACAGCTGCTCGGCGTCTCCCAGCAGCTGCAGCGCCCTTGCCACGATACCCCCTTGCCGCAGCAGCACCCACAGCCGCGGATTCGAGGACGACGGCGCACTGGCCTTGCCCGGCTGCGGGGTTGGTGCCGGTGCGGCGCCCTGCGCCACGGTCGCGGACGTCTCCATGAGCACCTGCGCCAGGCCCTTGAGCAGGAAGGATCCGCGGCCGTTGAGGTAGTTCTCGGGGTCCATGGGCGAGAACTCCACGTGGGCGTCCGGACCCGATGTGGCAGCTGGCGAATGGGAAATCGGAACGCAGGGAGGGGGTCAGATTGGAAAACCGAGGGCGGGAGGGCACGAGAGGGAGTCAGATTGGAAAACCGAGGGCGGGAGGGCACGAGAGGGAGCAAAAGGAGAGAAAAGGGGGGCGGTCGGGTCACGTGTGCTGCCGAGGCTGGACTTGAAGTTTCGTCGCAGTCCGTCGGGTGAGTGAATGCGGTGCTGGGCAGCGCAGTAACGAACGGAGCGGAGGGTCACACGAAACAACCCTAGATTGTATAGATTTGTACTCGGTTGAAGTACACGGGCAACAATTCGTACTGCCCAGCGCGGCAATCCGTACCCGGGATGTTCCCGCCTGCCCACCTGGAGGCGCCTGCGTCGAGGGTGTCCACAGTCCCTTGCGGATCGTGATGGCCGCCAGGTAGGGGTGCTGGATTGGGACGGAGAGGGGGCGGCGCAGGGAGGGAGGGGGGCAATCAGGCCATCTGTAATAATAACAGCACCAACAAAGTTCATGTGACGTGCGCTTTGCTAGAGTTCGAGATGCTGTGGGCCCCAGGCTGATAGAGGGGTGGCGGCTCACAAAGCCACAGTCACAAGCACCACAGCGGACAGCCCGGATGGGCCCACCCCTGCAACACGGGTCCGTCCCAACGACAAAACAGCATTCATCCAGCGGTCCACTGCCTCATGATAGCCTACATTAGCAGGTGGGTGCCCTTGAAGTCCCGCGTATACTCCTCGGCACACACGGCCGAAACGGCCTCCCAGCTGCACAACCGTTACATCACCTACGGTAACCTCTGTACAGCACTCTCCCCCTCAGTTCCCGACCCTCCCTGTGCCCCACCGTGTCAATGTCCGGCAGGTTCAGAAAGTACTCCATGGAGACGAGCGCGGCGATTGCCTCCCTGCGATACGGCAACCGTACGGCGGAACGTAACCGGATCGGGTGATTATTGTGAATACCGTACAATGTTTACGTTGAAATGGAGCCGAATAAAGGCCTCGCCCCTGCCTCGCTCCTCGCGAATAGCAGTTGTCCGAGCGGCCGCAACGTCACTCACTTGACAACCTTGACGTCGTCCTTTTGGTTAGTGAAGCACAGGCAGCAGCGGTTGCACGTGACGTCATCGAAAGCCGCCTCCGCCCTCTTGGCCGCCAGCCACGCGGCATACAGCGCGTGCCCCCCCCCTCGGGCCACCGCCATTCCCGGCGGGGGTACGGGCACATCAACGGCGCGGCACGCAGCCTCGATGGCACGCTGCTGCCGCGCCTCCTCCGGATTGTTGTCGTACACCCGCAGCGCAAAGGCCAGCGGGTTGGCGGCCGTCACCAACGGGTACGGCACCGAGTCCGCCAGCCAGGCCGTGTCGGGGCTGTCGTACGGCTCGCCTGGGCGGTTGGTCAAAGCAACGGAACATGTGGTACTACATTTCTGTCGGATGGTCGTGTATCCCACAGCGGCTTGGTCCGCCGTCTCTCGGGACCGATGGAGCGATTAGGAATGTCCGCCAAGTCCGTCGTGACCGAGTGTGGGCTTACCAAAGGTTTGCTCGTACAGCCGCTTCGTCTCGCCGTACGCAGCCGCCAGCTGGGCCGGGTCGTTGAGGTAGAGGTAGTCAGGGCGCCAGGGCTCCATCTTCAGGCCGTACATCTTGGTCCACATGGCCGCGTAGTCCCCACTCAGGCCCAGGTGGGTGTGCCACACCAGGGCGATGTCGGCGGTGGGCACCAGAGTCAGGTCCGGGTGCGCCGCGTGGAGCTCCACCAGGCGGGCGTACCTGAGGGTGTCCGAACACGGGGCAAGGCAGTGCGACACTCAGATGCCACGGGAGGGAACATGGGAGGGAACATGGGAGGGAACATGAGGTAGATACATCCTCTCGCTGGAGCTGAACCGAAGGTACCGAGGTGGCAAAACCCCTCTGATGCCTTCACCCGCTTTGCCGTACGCGTACTGCCCCGTGTTTACCTGTCCTGCGCGCGTGTGAGGAAGTCCACGTCCAGGAAGTGCGGCCGCAACCAGGAGCGGAGCATGCGCGAGAACTGGCCCATCGCGGCGGTCTGTGGGGCGGAAGGACGCACGGGGGCGCATCAACGATGGCATCCATTCCAAGGCAGCACAGACACGTGGACAGTTCGGCCCACGAGTTTACACTCAAGCACAGGCCCGAGGAGCTGGTTACAGGGCGCGAGAAGTAACTACCCGCACATGCCCTTACCAGTGGCTTCAGAAAGGCAAGAGGCGAACCCACGTGGCCAAGGGGTGATCCCGGCGCGGGAGGCGGCCAAGCGGCGTGCTTCTTGC
Organism: Eudorina sp. 2006-703-Eu-15; assembly: GCA_003117195.1. Lineage (NCBI taxonomy): Eukaryota > Viridiplantae > Chlorophyta > Chlorophyceae > Chlamydomonadales > Volvocaceae > Eudorina > Eudorina sp. 2006-703-Eu-15. The sequence continues at coordinate 2,279,793 of BDSI01000003.1, read as the reverse complement.
CGGCTACGGTGTTCCACAGGATGCAGTCCGAGTACCGAGGTCCGAAGCTGAAAGCCTGCTGGACATCCGGATAGATGGCAGTCGTCGCCCTGGCGAGTAGGTCTCTCTGGTACGCTGCAGGATCCTGCCGGTGGACGAACCTGCCGGGCGGGTGCCAGACGAAAACCGTCAGCGGATTCGCCTGCATGCGGATTCCGGCAAGCTGAAGCCAGTATGACATCCACAAGAAACGTCATGTGCCAGAAAAATCCCCGCCTTTCGTTGCTTCTCGAGGGCCTTCCTCGCAACCGTTGTCAAATTGACCTTCGCCGCGCCTTACCAGGCGAAGGCCACATCCAACGGTGGAGTTATTGTCTTGCTGCTGATCCTCATGAGATCCACCCAGAAGTGTTCATAGCGGGTCGCGGCTGCCACAGCGTAGTACCCCGTGTAAAGGCCCCCTGAAGCATGAGGAAAGAACTGATTAGAGGTTGAAGTTGGCAAGGTAACATATTGCACGGGATATACCTCTTGGAAAGCAGTCAACAGCGTGCAACAAACGCAGAAGGCTGACGCACTGACTTGCTGGTGCCTGCCCAGCAAGCCGCTCGGCCCCATTAATGGGATGCATTAAATCTATCCGACGAATACTATGTCAGAGAACGCTGGACGTGCTCCAAATGTTGTGAGATATATACTGTACGTGAAATGTGTGAGCGCTGAACGGGCGAGCAGAGCGGATCCGAAAGTATCATGCAAACGAAGACCAACGTCAAGACATAAATGAAATACTTCAATGTGCTTTGTGCTTACATTGATCAATACACGTTGTGGCAGCGCTACAGCTTTTAAGCTACCTGGCATCCAGAAGGCGCATTACGAATAATGGTCACCAGCCCCGGCCCGTTAGCTGCATGCCAAAACCGTACATGCAAATCGCAAATTTGTACGCCAGCCAAGCGCATCGGATGTGCGACTGGCCAACTGTCGACGGAGCCCGACAGCACCGGGCCCAGCTTTTAATATTACTGTTTCAACCTTCTCCAGTCGGAATAATCCCTCCTGACAGGCTGTAATTATAAAGTCAGTACTTGCACGGTGATACACGGCTTGTCAGCGTTGGTCAGGGTTGGTCAAGGTTGGAGGGGGTTGGTTCGGGTTGGTTGGGGCAGCAGGTGTTCTCGCTGACGGTCGCAGATTATTCGGCGTTGTGCGTGTAGTCCGTCGCGATGGGACGCGTTGAGAGAAGAAAGAGCAAAGAGTTTTGGGATACACCCCGGGTACACACACCTCTCTCAGCCCCTCTACCTTATACACCGTGACGAGGCGCACGACCTGCAAACCCGCGACGCGTGCTGCCGCCCCGTGTCCGTGTCGGCACGTGTCCGTGTACTGCTGCCGCTGCGCAGTTCACAATCAAACGCTTTGCAGCTCGTACCTGCCTTTTACTCCTGAAGTGGGAAACATAGATGGTAAGTCAGGCGTGCAGCTTGCTAGTGCAAGTACAAGGCCCGTGGAACCGCTGTAGGGTCGCAAGAAGGATTCATGATACAGTGCTTGGCACGCTTTTATTTCACGAGTGTAATATTGCGAATGCGATCAGTTTGGGATTTGCGACTGAGAGGTGTTGGCAAGCCATGGGTCGCCAAACACGGGCACGCCGCGACGCGTAACCGACGGAGGTGAATGCGTCTGTGACATGTTTGCAGGTATTTGCCATGGGCCAGTATTCTATTTTAGGATCCTCTTATTTCATTCCATAAAAGTATGGTCACAGAATCCTTGCGATGCAGGTGATCAACAGTTGTACGGTACGTCCACACATATCGGAATTTTTTTCGCGTAGCGCCTCAAACCTACTACCGGTTCTCGTTTGTAACGCACGTTAGGTAGCCACTCGTAAGCACCGAATGCATGCTGATGTGTGGCCCTGAATCCGTCGGCTGGCTCTCTGGACACTGAGAAATATATCGCAGCTGATCTCAGTCCATGTTGACTTCTCTAGCAATGAAGTATGAATAGCAGGGAAGTCAGGTTCTAGCGACGAATGGTGTAATGAATTCGGGTTGTACTTAGGTACGCCTTTGTACGGCGTGGGAGAGCCGTCGCAGCTTGTTCAACGGCGGCTGGGTTGCTACTCGGTATCTGCCGTTGTTGCTAATCATATTACTTGCTGTTGCCCCTCTGCCGGGGCATAGTCCCCGCCCGCCCGCCCGGGTAAATGCACCCTGCGGGTGGGCCCTGGTGGGCCGCGTGGGGCGCTTGGTGGTTGCAACGAAGTGGTCATTACGGTGTCAACCGGCCTTCTGCCGGTTTGGACATTGCAGCAACAACCGGCCACTGGTCCAGCGTCGAACAAAATGCTAACGGGTGTCCCTTGCAGGTCGTAGCAGAGTGGTTTGCCGCGCATGTCGTTGCAGGGCGTGTTGTTTTCGAACGAATGTAACCAGAGGAATACTGCAGAGTTCGTTAGGAGGCTTCGGGCAACGACGGTTGCAATGCCGTTGGGTGTCCCATCATATCATCCAAAAGCGCGGACTGGCGCACAGATAGGCAAGGCCCAATGACAAGCATCTACCCACTCCTCGTCATCGCCAAACCCCCACCCGCCAATCCACCTCCACGACTTCCATGTCTGTACGGCGCCCCGCGCTCACTCTCCCCTCTCATGTCCGCGCCCTCAATTTCTACATACAAACACTCACACGCCCTTCTCCTTCCCCCGCAAAGGAGGAGAGTGCTTCGGCGGTCTTTCCGTTAGGGCTGGGTTAGCAGCCCTTGGCCAGCGTCGGGCCCGGTCAGATATGCAACACACATCCCTCGCCCGTGCAAGTATACTGGTAACTGGTTTGAGTTGGGCGGGTTCCTCGCAGAACACACCCCGCGCAGTGGCCCCCCACCACCGCCACCACCACCAGCCTCTTTTGCGCCCTGCAGCGTCCACCGCTCCCCCCCTTGGTCCCCAACGAGCGCTCCTCCGCCGACTCAGCTCCCAAACACACACGCTGCCCAGCCGCGCCAAGTACATGGGCTCTGGACGATTCTGGGCGGGTCTCTCATTCAACACACGCTACCCAGCCAGCACAGCACGCGGGCTGCCCGGCCCTACCCCCCGGCTGGGTCCCTTCGCTCCGGACGGCTCCCTTCCCCCTAGAGAGGAGGAGGAGGAGGCCCAGTCGCCTCACTCCCCGCCCCACCCCACCCCACCGACCACCCCCGCCTTCTCAGGCATGGGTGTCACTGGACTCAAGGACGGTGGCGGTGGCGGTGGCGATGACCACCCGGGGTGGTGGTGCGCTCACAAGCCCAGGCGGCAGATGGGGTTCTTGCGGACCATCGAGAGACTCACCTGCGTTGGTGGGGGGCCGGCAGGAGTGGAGGGCAGGAGAGGGGAGAGAGTGTTAGGAGGGGGGAAAGGGGTTAGGAGGTGGTGGGTCGAAGGCGAGCAGGCCAGGACAACAAGAAGAGCAGGGTGCAAGATGTCGAAGGCAGGAGCAAGGGATGGAGAGGACGGCCTTGGGGCGTGGGACCGTGATAGATGAATGAATGAATGAATGAATGAATGAATGAATGAATGAATGAATGAATGAATGAATGAATGAATGAATGAATGAATGAATGAATGAATGAATGAATGAATGAATGAATGAATGAATGAATGAATGAATGAATGAATGAATGAATGAATGAATGAATGAATGAATGAATGAATGAATGAATGAATGAATGAATGAATGAATGAATGAATGAATGAATGAATGAATGAATGAATGAATGAATGAATGAATGAATGAATGAATGAATGAATGTTACAGCAGACCCCAAAGGGGTCGACGGTTTATACCAGGGCAAGCCCCAGCAGGCCCCACCGCCAAAGGCGGCAAGACACCTCCACACCTCAACGCCGCAATAAAAAACACATCGGGCCATGACCCCATAGATGGTGAGCCTCTCCCTCCCACGTCCTCGCCCCCGACTCTGATGGTGAAGGGGGGGAAGGAGCTCGCCGGTACCCACCCACCTTGTGTCCGAACAGGTCGCGGATGTTGTCGATGCCGTACAGAATCATGGTGGGGCGCTCCAGGGAGAGGCCCCAGGCGATGACGTTGACGTCCTCTGGCAGACCCATGGGTCGGAGCATCTCCGGCCGGAACATGCCGCTGTTACCCACCTCCATCCACTTGCCCAGCTGCTCCGAGTAACTGGATACACCCGGTGTATGGCGGGTTGCGGGGAGGGGGGCCCCGGTGCAGAGATCAGTGCCGCATTGCATTTAAGGGGGTTGTAACAGCTGCATGCAGGCATGTCGGTCTGCACAGGGAAGAGCGCAGCAGTACGCGAGCAGAACCCGCGCCCCAGTCCCACCCCCCACCTCTCCCGCAGTCCCGCGCCCCAGTCCCACCCTGCCCCCCGGCCCCCACCTGAAGATCTCCATGGACGGCTCCGTGTAGGGGTTGAAGGCGGGCTTGAAGCGCAGCTTCTTGAGGCCCAGGCGGCTGAAGAACTGCGGAGTGACGGAAGTGCGGGACGGCGCGGGGGGAGTGTGGGTGGTGCGGCCGGGTGGGGTGGTGCGGCCGGGTGGGGTGGTGCGGCCGGGTGGGGTGGTGCGGCCGGGTGGGGTGGGGGGTGGCGGGTGGGGTGGCGGGTGGCGCATGGGGTGGGGGGTGGCGGTGGGGTGGCGGGTGGCGGGTGGGTGGCGGGTGGGGGTGGGGTGGCGGGTGGGGGTGGGGTGGGGGGTGGCGGGTGGGGTGGCGGTGGGGGTGGGGTGGCGGGTGGGGGTGGGGTGGCGGGTGGGGGTGGGGTGGCGGGTGGGGGGTGGGGTGGCGGGTGGGGGGTGGGGTGGCGGGTGGGGGTGGGGTGGCGGGTGGGGGTGGGGTGGCGGGTGAGGCACTGAGGCTGCGCCCACCGGTGCTGCTGCGACGACCACCCGGACGCGGCCGCTGCTGGTGGGGGACCGCACACCCAGCACCCGGCACCCAGCACCCAGCACCCGGCACCCGGCACCCGGCACCCAGGCACGCGGTTCCTCACGCGCATCGCCGTACCAGGCAGTAGCTTACCCGCGCTGCCAGTGGTTCCTGGGGGGCAATCGCCCCACCGCCCTGACCTGACCTTCCCACCTGAACCGATCTGAGCTTTGGTGTGGCAACCAGCCGTCCCCCCGGCCCCCATTTTAGGGGGCCCCTGACACTCCCCCCATCCCCGCCCCCGAGCCCCCGCCCCCACCTGATTGAGCACACCGATCAGGTCGCCCAGCGTAAGGCCCCGGTCGCACACCAGGCCTGCATGGCCGCATGAGGAGGGAGGCGGATCAACATGCCAGGGGAGGGGAGGGGAGGGCGGACGGCGGAGGCAACGGGAGGGGGGGGGGGTTCAATCGAAAAGAGGAAAGAGAAAAAAGGGAAACGAACCCGGGCACACCCACGGGAGGGTGGACCGCCTCTACCCAGGCCGTCACAGTTACCCGCTCCAAAACACCCATGACAAAGAGTTGAGTCCGGCCCCTCTCTACACGCACACACGCACACGCGCACCATGCAAACAAGGTTTGGGTCAGGCGGGTTGCCCTGGACCCTAGATCCACCCCGCCCCCACCCTGGACCTCGCCTTGTCCCTCCCCCCCCACCCCCCCACCCCCAACGCTCCCACCTCCCCACCCCACCCCAAACCCCACCCCCCACCCACCCTCCACTTGGTGAAACTCCGCGAGGTGGGTCCGGTCCACCTGCTCGTTGCGGAACACCCGGTCGATGGAGAAGTACTTGGCGGGCCTGGGGGGCAGGGGGCAGGGGGGAGGGGAGGGGTATAGGGGGGAGAGGTGACGCGATGTGATGTGATGTGATGTGGCGAGGTAGCGAGGCCAGAAGGCGAGGTGGACCAGGCGGGAGGCGGGAGGCTGGAGATGGGGGATGGCGGTGCGAGGAACGCCCACTCGCACCCCCCCCTCCCTCCCTCCCCTCCCCTCCCTTCCCTCCCCACCCTGGCCTCCCGCCGTTCCCTCACCCACCTACACCGCCCGGCTCCCCCAAAGCCGCCCGCCCGCCGCACCCTCCCTCCCTCCGGCTGCTCACTTGAATCCCCCCGGCTGGTTGGCCAGTCGGTACAGCATGCGGGACGACACCGCCGTGGTGTGGGTGCGCAGCAGGTTCTTCTCACTTTCCGCCAGCTTCCAGCTGTAGCCGTAGCCCAGGGAGCCGTAGCCGCCCGACTCGTGGACGG